>JBBPKX010000225.1:6155-21288 GCA_038089435.1 Boletus austroedulis | reverse complement strand
AATGGTTTCGCCTGCCTACGCGAGGGCCAACACAGACGCTGATTGGACCGGTAAACGACTGTACCTCACTTTCCCATTTATGTCTGCTCAATGAGCACTCAAAGAGCGCTTAGAGATGCCTGATGCTTCCCTCTGCAGACCTGACTGGGCAGCGACCTGGTTCAAGGTACATGTTTTTTTCTTCCTGCCGTCATACTTTGATAAAATTAAGTGAGGTTGAACTTTTGAAGTGCCGTCTTGCAGTTGAGTGCTTATCAAAGCCACTGCTCAGTTTTCTTGGAGGCGTCACAGCTGCCCTGCGAGCAATCCCAGTTGGGATAGTAGTATCAGCTTGGTCATTGACCTCCGCCTTGTCTGCGTGCCCATGGCCTACTCGTACGTATGTCAGGTGCCAGTCTCCCATGTTGCTCACGTCACCAACCATCCAGACCGGAAAAAAAAAAGTTTGAACCATACGCGATCATATTTACCCTGCAATTAAACTGTGGCGGTCTATGTTGTCGTAAGCTCCCTTATGCTTCACCCTGCAATCATGACATAAATGATGCACGCTGCATCTTAGGTCGTGATTCGGAAAAGATAGCCCGTATAGGGGGTTCTTTTGCGTATAAAAGGAGGGACAAGTAGCCCTTTGTATTCAGCCAACAATTCTCTAACGGTTTTGTCAACTTTCTCAACCACTAGACATGTTCTCTCGCCTTGTTGCCCTTCTTCCCCTTGCTGGTCTTGCTGTGGTTGTTGCTGCCACTCCCAGCGAGACGTGCAGCTCTGGTTCACAGTTCTGTTGTAACCAGAAGTTTACTGTGAGACTTTGCAAGATACTGTTCTGTTTTTATGGTTGCACTTATGAGTCCTTCATTTGTAGAACCCTGCTGACTTCAAGAAGGAGACGACCAGTATTATTGACCTCATCTTGGGTGTCGGTGTGAATGCTGGGCTTCAGTGCACTCCTGTGACCGTCATTGGTGCCTTTAGTAATGGTGGGAACTGTCTTACACAAACTGCGTGCTGCAAGGATGTCGAGCAGGTGGGTTTTCACAATGTATTATTTATTGGGTAGTGCTGATCAAATGATTCATTTTGGGGTTGCTTGGTACAGCGTGGTTTGGTCAATGTTGGATGCAACCCTATTGGAGTTCTTGCCTAAAATGAGTCATTGGCTTTTGCATTTCTTTGGCTATGGTATAGCTTGCTTGGTAGCCAAATTTTGGTGACATTGATCTATATATTGGAACCATGTAGTGTTGGCTTTTAATTTTGACATTTGTGTTCTGGTGAATGATGTTGGAAAAATCTTTGGGCCCATACTAACAGTGTCAAACTGAGTAAGCAATAAGTAGCTGTTGCTTGCTTATAGTGGTGATGATAACATGTTGATAGTGCCACTAGCATTCATTATTGTACATATTTGCATATTTCAATGCTTATTGCATATTACCATTACCTTGCTTAACCCATTTCAATATGTTTGCTATGGGGAGTGGGAATTTATACCTCTAGTTCTGATCATGCAAAAGCCCACAAATCTATCCACCTCTCTCCTGGTGCTCCAGCCTCTAATTTTTAATTCCTCTACCAATAGATGTGGTTCCCATGATCATGGTTGTCACAAGACAGAGAAGTGCAAGAGGTGGGGTATAGACTCAAAAAACAGGCTGAGTGATGACTGAGTGACCCCTTGCGAGGGGCAAGAGGCAATAACGGATTGATGTTCCCCCTAATCTGTGCCCGCCTGCTTCAGTGTTTCCGCCATTGGCCATGGCGCTTCCAACTCGGTCGGTGGGCGCATCCGCAGTTCATGTTGGCGGCGCTGATATTTATGTAACCGGTTCTTCACGACAGACAACAGTTTCATCCCATGTTCCATCTGGGTCTCACTTATGTGGGAAGAGTGGGTTCTACTCGGTACGCTATGGCCATCTACTTTGGAGGTGTGTTCTATTTTTGGTGCGCAGCAGGACATGAAATTACTGGAGAACTTAAAACATAATGTCCAGCGCCTTCGCTTCGATGTAGAAATGAGGTCGAAATGGTTTCTGGGTCCCTCCCCTAGTAACATGCGCAGTCCAATCACCTGTGTTGAACGCGTCCGACATTGTTCCATGTGGTGTTGGCCCTTCGCAGGATCCTCAGGTCAGGTCGGCCTTTTCGGCCTTTGATTTTGGTTCCACGGGCAACATCCAAGGCCGAGGCCATCCGGTCACCGATGACTGCACCTTTCTCCGAGGTTCGGAAGCAACACTTAAACGCTACGGATTCCTGATAGCATCCTCTTGCATTACCTTCGATCTTCACGTCCTTGGAATTGCACTCAACTATACGTCTACTTAATAAATGCTGAACGATGATGATGACAAGCTGTGATACCACATGTGAGGAGTTCTCATCATAACTTCCGAATTTTGAATTATCTGCCGTTGTCTTTTTCGGCCATCGCGACATAATCAATGCACGAACGGTTTCATCTTGCCAGTGTTTGAGCGGACAACAACTAGATATAGGGGACCTCTGGGCGTATAAAAAGGGAGGAGCCAACTGCACCAGTCTTCAGTAAATAGCTTTTCCGTTCCTCAGCTCTTCAGAAACACACCCGACTCGTCGAACATGTTCGCCTTGTCACTCTCCTTCCTATCGCTGCGCTCGTCGCGGTCACTACCGCTGTGCCAGACATGCTCCAGTCTTCCGATGCTTCCAAGTGCGGTACCGGTGACGAGTATTGCTGCAGCCACAAATTTTCTGTAAGGATCCCCTTTCCAACTTGTTCGCAAACAGTTCTTGAATTTATTTGTCCGTAGGAACACACCAAGTTTATTGATATCCGTGCGGATGGCATCCTCATCAATGCCCTCATTGACGGCAAAGCCATCGCCGATCTTACCTGTAACCCCACCGCCGCCGTTGGCACGGGCAGTGGTGGCAAATGCAGTGTGCAAACAGCATGCTGCACCGGAGACAAGATGGTGAGTATATCATGCATCGGCTCGTCGTCGATGGGCAATTCCGACTCGTGTTGATCACTCGACATTTCCCGTCTGCAGATTGGTCACGTCAACGTCGTCTGCGATCCTATTGTTGTCAATGCGTAAAATAGATATTGGACGCTGCCCCTGGGCGCTTCAGAATCTTACGCTTTCTCCTAACACGGGTGTATGTGGTTGCGAGTCGATCCTTGATGGCTTTGTTACGTATACCCGGAGAAAATCATTTGATTATGGTTTGTTCTCCTCCGAAGTTGGTGAGATCGCAAGCTTCAAGGGTAATGGAATAATTCAGCATACAGACCATGCGGGTGAAGTATTATACCGAATGCATGCAACATTAGACTGTACCGGTGGACAACTGACTGGATGATGGGGGAAAGTCAGTGCACGACCAGTGATCCACTAGTCTCATCGCGCGAACTAATGAAGCTCGAGGTTTTTCCTCGGGTAGTTGTACAAATGCCAATGATCAGTTTGTTCTCTACGATTTGAGAGCTTACACAGGGCGTACGCCTTGCCAAATAGTATACGTGGTCCGCTGTTACGTGCTACGAAGTCCAATCCAAGAAGAATAGGTATAAGGTGTCCGCTCATATCATGACAAACGACGCAGCCATACGGCGAGCACGAGTCCGATAAGAAAAGCAATCACAAACGCGACTCCTTTTACCTGCCATATCTCTACCGGGCCCATCGCGGCCGTCTCCACCAACAGAGTCTCGAGCTCTTTTGCCATCGATGCCATCCCGAAGGTCAACTCTGCGCGTTGCTTCGACCGTTGCGCCAACTCTGCACGTGCAGACGCATTCATGCGACAAATGTCCTCGAGTGCATTTGCCCAGACAATGGGATCCGGCGTTCGGAGCCAACCCGTTCGTTCCTCTTGTGGCTGGTCGACGATGCTCTCCGTCGGGCCACCACTATCACATGCCAGAACGGGGAGTCCACAAACCATGCCCTCGACAGGACCGATACCAAAGTGTTCGTTCGCAGGCGTGTACAACAATACATGTGTGGACGAGGATCGAAGGAGCGCGGAACGTTGCATGGTAGTAAAGTTCAAGAGGAAGAGGACGTCCGGATCGCATTCAGTCGCGCCTGTAAACGAGGGGGTGGCAACTGTGGACTGCAATGGTGTGATGACGTTGAAGGAAAGTTTTTTCGATCGTGCACGTTCGACCAAGTCATTCAAGGTGCGGATATTATCCTCGAGGCGAGGGTCATAGCCACCTGTAAGATGTTTGAGCTGATGCTCGAGCCAGCGGAGCACGTGGAACCCTACCGGCAAGGACGAGTCGCATATTGCGAAACAAAGGTTGCGCGGAAGGTTTATCTCGAAAGAGAGCAAAGGCTTCGATGGCGAGTGCCGTGTTCTTCTTCATCTCAAAGCGGTTCAAGGAGATCAACGTTGGTCGCTCCCTTGACAGCATGTGAATGGCGTCGAACATAATAGAGAATTGATCTTACGAGTCGATCTGATCGACGTCTGGCGCCATCCAGTCGATGGGTGCTTGATACGCCTCGATATTGATGCCCGGATAGACGACCTTGGGCGCCGACGCGATGGACGAGAGATGTGCCTTTGTAATGCGCGCTGTAAACTTGGAGTTGGCGACGAGCGTGTCAGCCTGTCCTAGAGAGACGCGCGCGTCAGACTCTCTCCAATACCGGGAGGGACCACGCACGTGTTGTCAGCTCCTCTAGATAATCCATCGGATAGCGGTAGAGCGCCTTGAATACGCCAACGTTCCTCTTTTGCAACACACCTTCTACGAATGCGCCGTGTGCGAGTAACTTGTCGGGGAAATGACAATAGAAGAGAACGCGTTTTCCGGTGAGCATGCGAAGGAGAGGTATACATGTCGAGAGTTGGTCTACAACGAAGACGTCGTGCTCAGGTGAGCGAAGGAGAAACTGTGTCAGCGTAAGATGAATCTGCCGCGCGTGTGCAAACAGGACATGAAATTTTCCGTGCCAATGACGGGGAAAGGGCGGGACGACATGGTGTACGCGGAGGGTGCCTGTCGAAATTGGGTGAGATGGAGTCAGAGAATGCGAGTGGGCGGTTACCATCTCGAGTCTCGTCGAAACAGTGGTTCTGGTCGTGGTGCGAGGTGTAGATGGTGACGGTGTGGCCGAGAGCTTGTAGACCGAGCGCTGCGTCGACGACGAGCCGTTCAGCGCCGCCTAACCGAGTTCATGCTGGTTGTATCCATGCGAGAAATGGGGTCAACGCACCGATTCCCAAGTCTGGGTGGATGAATGCGATGCGCAACTTTGGTGGGGCCATTGAATTCTGTAGGTAGGGTAATAGTACGACGTGGCACCGCTACAACTCGTCTCTCTTCGTCCTCACTCGCGACTCGAGCACATCTACCCTCAGCACGCCGTCTAATCCTTTGAGCGCTTGCACGACCTCGTCCTTTCGAGTCCCGCCATCTGCACGAGGCACAGCAAACACAAGAACGTCAGACAATTCGCCAGCGGGCTTTGTGTATTGGAGTCGATGCAGGGCCGGATGTGCGCTTGCGAGGCTGGATGGGTTGGAAAGGAACGGTGATGCGGTTGCAAAAGTAACGGCGAGGTTAACAGCTGGGGATGAGGTTTGCATCCTTGATCTAATGAGTTTGATACTCGATGTTGACCGACAAATTCGCTCACTTGTGATGATGGATCAGTGCCAGACCGTTAAATCCAGAAATAGGCTCAAGATAGTAGGAACGACAACAGAACGGTCGTAGAAACAAGTACGGTATGGACTGCAGTGCATCCACGACACCCAAGATCTGGGCTTATTGGTTGATGACAGTACTATATTGTTGAATGGCCTTCTCTGGATCATCCCAAACGATAAAGTGGCTTCCTTCTGTCTGGGTCATGACCTTGATATCCCTCGCCCTTTCCGCGTCGCTTCCATACAGCGCCTCACAACGCAACAGCTCTCCATCACAGCCGGTATTCAAAAACGCCTCGAAATTCCTGTATTCGGCTCAATGAGCGTCGGAAATGTCGCACAATGAATGCGGGAGTCCTTCAGAGGGATTGTTGAATTCGAAGTCGTCAATATTCCCCGAGATGACGCTCTTGTGGATAAAGCACGCGGTCACCCAGTCGAAGAAGATGTCGAAGCGCTTGCGATCGTCGTCCTCTAACATAAACTGTCATCGTCTTTGGGTGTGTTGGGTATGTCAAGCACCATGACGTTTGCATCTGAAAGCAGGTGAGAAGGGATACATATAATCCTGATGAAGTGAGTGGAGATCTCACCATGAGACAAAGTTGTATGGAGGTATTTCCGAAGGGTCAATCGAGTGTCCTCTGGTAGCTCGTCGAGATATACAAGCAGCATGAGGATACATGTCGCTCCAAGAGACCAACCGATGAATGCGATGCCACCGGCGCTGGGGTTGCTGGGATCCACCATCGGTCTGCACTGTTCTGTTGCAGACCGAATGAGGAACGTTGCGATCTCAGCCGCCTATGTGCGGAAGAAGGGCTTCACCTCGTTGATATTCTTTTGGAACCAGATTCATCCTCGTGAAATCTGCTCGAGAGTGGGAGGCCGCGTCTGTAGAGACTGATGGTGTGGAGGTTCAGCGCGTGTGCGAAGGGAAGGAACCTCTCGAAGATCACTGCATTGAGACAGATGAATCAGTCACCAGAGTATGACTGATGAACCTCCGTTAAGGCACATTGCATGAACAAACACGCATATTGTATAGTTGGAGGACGAGGGTGGTCCGCTATCTAGGTACGTGTAATCGACATCGAAGACACGCAATGATTTGGACATGGTAGCAGTGGGATACAGACCTGTCAAGACTTTCACTTTGAGTCCATTCGGCAATCCAGGTGACGCATTACTAATTGATCCTAGCATACTGATTACGACAAGGGAGGGCTTCACGCTACATTGCTGGCACTACCGTCTTTTTGAATCCATCGCTACACCAGACTGGTACGTCGGATTCGCAGAGCATCACGGAAAACGAATATATACGCTTGGGAGTCGCCATGGTTAGTGTACAATTCTATGAAATTTGCATTGATTACCCTGCAACTAGCCGCATTAATACAGTCCCGTTACGATGGAACTTTATCCCATCTCAGTTGTCAGATCGCACATCACATGTACTCTGCTCCCCTCTGGGAACGTTTTGAGCGGAAACGGCTCATCGGCACGACCAGCAGCACAACACATGCTATCGTCAGTGAGTTAACGTTACCCTCCCCGTGACTGCTGATTGCTCTTGCTCCTGTAGCTCCATATGCGTAGCCACGGAAACGCCATGATCCACAAATGGATGGCGCATTTAGTAGGGTTTTAACATTTTGTACGTGGTGTTCTTACCATATCTAATTATATATGCACAGGCTTCGTTAAACTTGAGCCAAAGCATCTTCCGTTCCTGTACATGTTGCTTCTTGATGTCGTTATCACCAATTTGCTGTCACTTTTGACGACCCAATATCACCTGGCAACGACATGGCTGCTTTGAACGCCTTACGCAGGCTGAAATGGTTATCTTTGCTGGCTGGCATGCTTGGCAAGTACTGTGGGAACGAAGCGTACCAAGCCTCTGCAGGGCGTTGCACGTTCAAGTTGAGGGGTGGGTCTAAGTCCCATTGGTGGTCCCGTTTTCGTCGCAAAGGAGATGAACTACAGCGAGGTTCGTACCACCCACGACACCGCGGTCCTCACTAACGGTCCTTTCATGTGATAGACCCCAAGAATCCCGTGGAATACGTTTCAGAAGAGTCGGAGCCTCCGTGCGTTCCGCTGATCAATGCAACATGTCTCGCCGATTCTCCTCCGCACCTCCATGATGAGGATGAGGACGATTCGAGCGATGTAACGTGGGGTTTTACACTACCCGACCGTCCTTCCCGGCTTAGCACGATAACCGAGTTTACCGAGTCCACCTATGACGGTTCGAGTGACTGGCATTACAGGGTGGCGATGGACAATCTCTATCCACTGTCTTCACGAGAACTTACGATCGCTTTCCGTGACAAAGCCCTGGGTTAGTCTGGTTGCATACATTTCATCGTGGTTCGATTCATCTA
The DNA here is from genome assembly GCA_038089435.1 of Boletus austroedulis. NCBI lineage: Eukaryota > Fungi > Basidiomycota > Agaricomycetes > Boletales > Boletaceae > Boletus > Boletus austroedulis. Next base: position 13,240 of record JBBPKX010000225.1, on the reverse strand, counting down.
TTCATAGAGGATTCTTTCGACTCTGATCGGGGTGATGGTCATACTGTCGACCTGGACAGGGCGATTCCTTCATCATCCCCGGGTTCAGCCATGGAAAGCCAACCGGGAATCATGATACCACACCGTCTCACGCGCCAGCGGAGTCAAACATTCCGTCCAAACCAAACCTAGATCCCACCGCAAGTTCGAGACGTTGGGGCACGAAAAAAGTGAAGAGGGGAGAGGGATGACAACTTGGAAATCAAAGATAGGACATGAGTGGATCCGGACCGAGGTCCGGACATGTACACAGCGACCGGCTCTGGTTGCCCCATGTCCGGGATACGCTACCGATCAATTCCGCGCTAGTACAGGAGCTGTGTTCAACGTGAACATATATAGTACACCACTACTGATACATCAAAGACCGTCGACTGCACTTATCGTTCTTATCTTCAGTTCGAAGGCGCTCGAGCGGCCTCCTTCTCCCCTCTCAAGATTCGCTCCACATTCGCGCCAATCCGACGACGCTCTTCGAGCGTATAATCAGGTTCGGCTGCCGAGTATCCAAGTTCTACAGAGATGGTTGAGGGAAAGTAAGCTGTTTAGATACTCAGCGCTTACTGAGGCTAGGGTATTGCAAGGGTATTTCCTCGGATAGGACGGGGAGCCTGGAGAGATCCAGGGGGAACGAGGGACCAATCCAGGCGTTGCGAATCTCGTGATCTCTGTAGGGGACCGGATTTAAGAGGTGGTGTTAGAGGGAAATAAACAACTGCCCACTTTCTCTGAAAATATGCAATGTTAGTAGCAGCCTAAATAAATCACGGCATGAAACCGACCTCTTCGCGTGTAAGAGGATGAACGAGAATGCTTTATCATCATGTAAGAGAATTGAGTGGATGTGAATTGCATGCACTGATTCACCTGAGGTTACCTCTGTTTTGACAGAGGTAGGAGAAGATGGACGCGAACGACGTGGAAGGGACCCATATCTCATAGGAACCTGAAAACTGTGTGATTCAATCAGACGCTCTGGAAAGCAACTCACCAACAGGATGAGGGCCGATTGGCGCCGTGTTGACGCGGAAGAGAGGGACTGCTACGAAAGCACCGTCGCGCCTAAGACGCAAGACAGCGTCCCGCAGTTCGAGGGCAGCGTGATGCTCGTCGGCATTATTCTGATGAAAGTATATATCTGCATACGGCTCTTGTTACAAGCAATGAACATGAATCTGATAACTCACGGAAGTGCCATTCTCTGTCGGGATGTGTAAGAAATCGGTGAGATTTCAACGAGAGCAGCAGACACATACTTGATTTCTGCATCCACGACTTGCTCGAGGTCCGTCGGGGGTGCCATGTGTGGTTGCTGCTAGTGAAGAGAGGGTGAGAACATGAGGTTTGTCATCGATTCATGATTAGCCATCTCCCTCCCGAAGTCTGGCTTTGCATCTTCCACCATGTTGCACACGTCCCCGGTGCGCTCGTTCCAGGCATCTACGCCCACGCCAGTCTTGTCGGCCCCATCTACACCAAAACTTGCAGTGCAGCCCTGCGAGAGACCCTCGTCACCACCCGCGCCATCGTCCGAGTCTGTAAACAATGGTGGCACCTCGCCATACCCTATCTCTACCGGTCCGTTTACATTGGCAGAGCGCGCTGCCTGTCCTCGCTCTCTAGCACTTTGTTGTGTTCTGCCACAGGCAAAGGCACTCTTGTAGGCGCGCGCCCTTTGGGTGAACACACTCAACGACTCGACGTTGCCATTCGCGACCACACGAAAAACACAAATGCCGAGTTGGATTCGCTTGCGGCGCTCATCGCATGCATGCCCAACCTCGTAATCGTCTCCTTCTCCATCACCTCCAACTACGCCGCGTCGCATCTCCCTAGCAACATTTTGGACGCGCTCCAGCTCTCCGCTGCATCATTGCGTGTCCTTGATTGGTCTTCTACTCGACCTGAACCGTCCGCCTCTCGAATCAGTGACCTTCTCGCCAAGTGCTCCCAGCTCCGCATTCTCAACTGTCCTCGACTGATCTGGTCCAAGGAGCTCGAACATGGTGGTATTCCACCTACTGTGACTACTCTTCGTCTACACGGCCTCATCCCAGTTCAATTTGTCTCCGCCCTCAACCATCTTTTCCCAGGTTTTGACCCCAATAATCATGCAATCCGATGCCCCAGCCCCACCGCACTCACAGAACTCATCCTCGATCTCAACCGGGACCTGTTCCACTGGAAAGACTTTCTTCACGTGTACAGTGATCAGCTCATTTCTGTCCAACTCTGTGTTCCAACCCTTTATTCGATAAACGTGGATGGTCACCTGCAGCTCCTCGCCCGTACATGCCCCCGCTTACGTCGTCTGACCATTACGTCGCACCGGTTTTCCTCCTTTGTTCGACCCCACCTCGTCTTCCCATCCATCATCTATCTAGGGCTAAGAGCCACCCGAATGCAATCACCAAGATCGGATTTCGAGACCCTCTTTACGTTTTTGTTGGATCTGCGGTCGAGCGTAACCTCGTTGCAGGTGGTACAGCTCCTGAACGAGCACAATCTCCAGTGTTTGCTTAAGACCCACACCAAATTTGCTGCGCGCGCGTTGCAACCGTTTATGGACGCATCACCGTTTCGTCTCGAAGACGGGGAGGGGGTGTTGTTGACAGGTTCGATGCGCTTCGAGTAGGCTGGTCGTGCTTGAACTGACTGGCATTTGGCTCAATTAGACAGGCTGAAGGCACTAGAAAATCTGTGACGGTCAGCACTGGAAATGGGCCTATGCGTACGTCTATTCTTTGCGCTAAATTTGGTGGTGCTGGTCATTCTCTTGGCCCTGCTTTGTGTCCTGTGCCAGACGCAGTCATTCTGAGTTCCGTCTGCTGTAGTGGGCTGTAAGTGATACTATTTGAATCGATTGCTCAAACAGCACGTCGCCACAGAATATATGCCTAATAAAAACCACGGTGCTACTGCTCTTATGAGCGGCGTGCTCCAACCCGTATATTACCATTGGCGACTCGGTCGTGTCACATTCCTGCAATAGAATGTGCCTTGTTGTTCAATAGGGTCGGTGCCTCACAGGGTCAGTGTCAAACCCTGTTTTCTTCGTGCTCGCCATCACCAGGTAACCGATACCTCCCCGCCGCCGTACCAAAAAGTCACATAGGCCTTATCGTAAAGTCTGCGGCTCGGGTCAGATAACTATCTTATCATCATTCGTTTAACTCAGCCACTGGCTGCACACATTAACATGTGCTTTAGTATTTAGCAACAGGCCGTATACATAAAATGCCTACAAACACGCTCCGTTCAACAACACTTGGATACCCACCATCCACTCAATCAACTTGGATTGTCGTTTGCAGCCCATCGCCTATCATGTATACTATGCCCTTGGGCTGGGTTTTCCCCCTATCCGTCCCATATTTGGATTCGACGCCGGATTCCGAGACGGCGCTTTGACCGATACAGCCCCTCAACAAACTCAACTGGTTGCTCAAAGTACACATCACCGTTTCGGGTCGAGGAGGGTTCATGACATGTTCAAGGTACGTCAAGTGCGTATAAGAACGATCGTAATCGGATAGGCTGTCTGGCTTTGAGCCTGATTAGACGAACTGAAGACGCTGGCAATCAGCCAAATACGTCCGTCGCAGCCATAAACTACGGAGGGTCGTACGAGTAGGGCGACCTGTCGTTGTGAAGACATCGGTGCAGGATTACCAGGCATTTAATAATGTCAAATTTCTGTCCTCAATGACGATTTCTAGAACTAACACAGTGAAATTAATAGGATCTTACGCATATGAAAAAGAGAGATATTTCACTAAGTCTGGTGATCACTCAAGGGGATACTATGTTCACGATTCGCAGAAGCTATGTCCTTTGTTCGTCAAGAAGGCCAAGGAAAGATTTGGTCCGGCATGATATACCTGAAATGCATACTCATAATTCGTGCACGGCGGTCATGGATGTGAGCACCCAAGATTGGGAAATCGGTTGGGGATTTAGACCACCGTGTCTACTTTGAAAGTGAGTATATTGAGCTCCTGCCATGTTCCGCACGACGTTCTAGTCAGATTTCCAGGAAACGTGGGGGCAGTGTAATGTTGGCAGTGTATGAAACCCTTCGCCACTAGACTGCGGAATCAGTATTGCATCGCTTGCGCTGGTATTTACCCCAACAGGGAATAAATGAATAAGTAGATGGGTTGATAAGCTCGCATACTTTGACAAGCCAATCAGGCATACCCCGTACCTTCCCTTGATGCCGTCTCCTACCGCCATCAAATTCCTGCGCGTCTTTGATCTCGACTACGCTTATTTAGATAGCGGGCCACCCGCCACGTCTTCTGACTACACTACATGGGTCTTCGTTCACGGGTTAGGCTTCAACGGAGGTTCGTTGACCGTTTCAATCTATGCCATCCTTCCGCTGACCGATCTACTGCAGCCGTCCTTGAGAAGCTTCTCCCTGTCGCACATGCTCACAACTTCCGCATCGTCAGTCTCTACAGGCGCGGCTACTCACCTTCGAGTGGATTCCGCGATGACGAGCTTCATGGGATAGGGTTCCAAAAGAAGATCGACGAGGCGGAGCCCTTCTTCCGTGCTCAGGGGGTTGAGATCGCAACGTTCCTCGTCCGGTTTGCGATGGAGCAGTGCATCCCGATGACCGATCCCAGTAACCTTAACGCTAGTGGCATGGTGCTGATCGGTTGGTCACTAGGAGCGATACATACTCTCACACTACTGGCATATCTCAACGAGCTACCCGAGGCCACCCAGGCCACCCTCCAGAGATACCTCCATACGATATTGTTCCACGGTGAGACTCCGACTATCGATCATATCCCCACACCTAATCGTCCCCAGATGCGGTTGCAACCGCGTTCGGCATACCCAGTCCGAGCGAACATGACGTCAGCCCATGGTCCGAGCCCGACGATCGCAAGCGCTTCGACGGCTTCTTCGACTGGATAACCGCTCACTTTATCCACAAGAGCGTCACCTCGGAGAAGATGGACGACCTCGAGTTCAATAATCCCTCTGAAGATGTCCCGAGCTCGTTGTGCGACCTATCCTACGCGCAACGCGCTGAATACACGGATCTGGACGCGTTTTCGCATTCTGGTTGTGATGGAAAGCTCCTGGCTTGTGACGCCACTGCGTTCGCAGTGGTCACCAGGCGTGCTTTATTCGATCAAGCCTGTGCTGCCAAGTTGCCCAACGTACGAGTACGGTTCATGAGCAGCGGGACGGCCCCAGGGGTATTGGTGTGGGCCTTGTGGATGCTATGCAAATATGTAGAGCATCCCCCGAAAGCGCTGTATGGAAGTGATGCGGAGAGGGCGAGGGATATCAAGTGTATAACCCACACAGAAGGAAACCACTTTATCTTTTGGGAAGACCCAGAGAAGGCTATTCAACAGTATAATGTTGCAATCAACCTGTAAGTGCTAGACTCGAGGTAGTATAGAAGACGTGGGAACTTTGACTTACCCAGAACGTTTGAGCGCTATAATACCACTGGCAACGATTAAAACTTGTGCGCCATCGAACGCACGCTTCTCCCGAATGGTTTGTTCGATGATGAACTCAAGAATTGGCTCATGAGCGGTGTCATGACACACAGCCAGGCAAACCTGTAATCCCCCGCGGCGAAACACTAATTCCGACAGCCATGTATGATGTCTCACTCGACGGCATCATCCCCCTTTTTCCAATGTCCTGGCATGCGAAACATGTGGCGTGCCAGCGCGCAGTTGATTCAATTCCTGGTCTCACTCCACCGCTCTGGGTGCAGGTACGTGGTTGCATCCATTCGTACCGCCTGCGCTATCTGGCTGGCTTCGTTCATCATTTCGGGTCATACCGTGCATCTCGTCATACTGGATGGCGTCGCCAATTGCGTTCACGCTTCTAAATTGATATCCTGACTCTCCACTGGCAGCTCATTATCCTCCTCTTAACTATGTCGATCTGTCGTTCGCCTTTCACTCGTCCTCCGTCTCTAACCACTTTGGACGTTGTTTCCTGCCATAGCTTTGTCCGAGCTTCCAGTGCTGAGTGGTCCTTCTGCTCCGATTGTTCGTGCTGCCTTCCTGGCACGGTTTCTTTAGATGTTCTTTAGCGTCATTGTCATCATTTGGTACTCCCGATGTATCTGCACCGTCGGTTAGGTTTAAGTGGCGCTCAACAACTTGAATCTGCAGGGGCTTGATTGACCATCGATCCTTATTGGGTGGTGGCAGCGATTCGGAGAGCTCCCCAGACGTGTCCTTTTTCGATTGTCTTATGGATGAGTCGCTAGCCATTATTTGGTCCTTTTTTTCCGTCATCGATGTATTTCGTCGTACACCCGTGGGCTGGTCTAGGTAGATTCTTAGTCCTCTGGCCAAATCTCATCAAAGACACCAGTGACTTCTGTATCATCCGGACTGGGGCGATACATGTCTGTTTTATTTGTGATTGTACACTCGGAAAGCATTATGTCACCAAGTTTTGGTACCAGCGGGTTCCTGACGAAGACGTAACCAAGTCGCATGAGCTGCACCGAGTGTTTGAGCTATTCCCGGCTCTGAGACAGTGAACGCCACTCATCCAAAGCTTTCTCTTGTCCATGGCGAATGGCAACGAGTCGCAGATCGGTCATCTGGTAGTGCATGGGTGTCTCGGTTATGTCTCGGGGTCAATCCTTGTTCAGGCTCGGCACTGACAACTCAGGGTGAAATTCGGTCCGGCGTGACGGGAGTTCTCCTCTCAGCAAGATACTTATACAATCCACCTCCGATGGCACCACAGTTTCCTACCTCACCCAAGGACCAGCATGTCAACAGCCTGCCTTCAAACTTGGCTTTCTGAACAAAGTCAGTCTATTCCTGAACATGATACGCCTATGCTTTTTAATTGATCGGAACTTCGTAGTCGCTGCGTGTCCGTGGACCCTGTGTTTGGTTTTCTCAGTCGGAGCTGTCACAGTAGCGTGCTTCTTGTTGAGGATGTTGGTCATTTTTGCTCAGATATTTGTGTTACGCGGTGAAAATGTGAGTCTGTGCATCGGATACATTACTGTAAACCTGGCTCAACCAGTACGC
>JBBPKX010000224.1:0-13256 GCA_038089435.1 Boletus austroedulis | reverse complement strand
AACAAGTGTGCCCAACGCATGTTCCTTTAATAATAGAATTTTGATCGTCTCTTCAGGTTCCTGCAGTCAAGGTTGATGGACAACGACATAGCACGAGACGTGAGCAACACATTTATTCTATTATGGAATTTCTGACGCTGAAACATGAGCAGCTTAGCCCGTACATCCTCCCTATATTATACGGTAGTGGGTATTCGGTAGCGGACATACTTTATATTTCTATTGACATCGTGACCAGCATTTGATGTGCGCACTGACTATATCCACGGACACCGGGTTCAGCTATGTCTCATCAGCCGCAGATCACGGTATCGTGCGGGTACACGGTACTTCCGCCGTGGCATAGACCACGATGGACATGTCGCAAACTTTAATGAGACCGAACAGATACTTCTCGTCGAGGAACAAGCTACAGGCCGTATTTTCAACGTCGAAAAGTTTTCGCACCAATTCAGTTTTGTCCAGATCCGAGGGAGCGTTCCCGTGTTTTGGGCTGAAGTCAATACATTGAGGTACAAGCCTGATTTGCAAGTAATGGACCACCAAGATACCGTAGGTGGATCAATATCTAGAAAATGGCAAATCTCAATGCTCAAAGGTGGACGCTATGCGTCGTCACCTACATGAACAAGCTTCGATATATGGCGAACAGAGCTTGGTCAACCTGGTCAACCAAAAGGGGTATGAACAACCCATCAAAGATGCATATGAGGGCGCCTTCAATCAGGTGTGTTATTCTTGGCCACACCTGCTATACCGCTCATACATTTGCTCCAGACCGAGGTAACAGATGCCAAGTATCAGTATTTCGATTTCCACAATGAATGCAAGAACATGCGTTGGGATCGTATCAATGTCCTCATTGAAAAGATGCAAGACGAGCTTTCGCAACAGGGGTACGATTTGCTCATCAAGTCAGATCCTCTACTTAATCTCCCACAGTTATTTCCACTTCGATGTGTCCAGGTCGGATCCCGTCAAAACTCAGATAGGAGTCGTCCGCACAAATTGTATGGACAACTTAGACCGCACGAACATCGTACAGGCGGCGCTGGCGAAGTGGATGCTCAATCTGCAGCTCAAAGAACTAGGTGTACTTGCCGATGGCGAAGATCTGGATGATTTCCACGCCTTTAGCAAGGATTTTCGAGACCGTAAGATTTTCGTCCCAGTACGAATTGTGCTTGAGGATGGCTAATTGATATCTGGATAGTGTGGGCCGACCATGCTGATCTGATCTCGAGAGCTTATGCTGGCTCTGGTGCCATGAAGACGGATTTCACCAGAACAAACAAGCGAACAAAGATTGGGGTCCTTGAAGATGGTTACAAGGGTATAACGCGATACGTCAGAAACAATTATTTCGATGGCCCAAGACAGGACGGGTTTGATCTTGTAACTGGGGCATGGACTCCGCAGAACAACCCAATCACAGCCGTCTCCTTGTTGGCAGATACCAGACCGCTGGTCGTTCGTTCGGTGAGTCGCTGCATTCGGGAAACTGTTGAAGCGCTCATCGGTATCAAGGTTCCTTATATCATGTCTTTTTCGCTATTTATGATCTGTGCTGGCCTGACATTGCCTAGGACCTCGGGTGAGTTGTGGACGCATTCCGTGTTCGTAAGCCATTAACCCTTTCTTTCCGCTACAGATTACTCTCTTTTCTACTACTTCATGCTCTGGCTGGCTGTTGCGATGGCCGCGATTGCATTCATGCTGATTCATGGGATTGATTATGTCTCGTGGCCACGACTGATACCACCAACCGACATTATTTACTATGAGGGACCGGGATACCGCTCTGGACAACACGGGAAGGGCCTGAAAGGAACATTCACTCAGAAATTTGGTTTGTCCGGAAAGGTTTTCTACGCGAATGCGGTTCCGACAGTCAGGAAAAGGGCGCCGACTGTAAGCAAGATGGAGGAAATAGAGATGGGAAACAAGCAGAGAGTAGATTAGCCTTGGTAGTCCTGTGCTCCTCCCTTGATTCCTTCGCGTATTACTTGGACCCTGCACGTTAAGGAACCTCAGCCGAAATCTTGCTTGGACCCATACCAGTGTCTGTCACTTGTATGTCCAGGTTATTTGAACGGCTTACTTGCTGATGTAATTACACCGCTTGGCAAGTATAAATCGTGGGAATAATGTCGACAACAACCATAAACATCGTTCCCACTGCCCGAGGCCACGGAGGAGAGTCTGCGAGACGAGCAATGTCGAATGAATAATTAGGTACTTGCTAAGGTGACTCGCCAAAGTATTGTCAAATGCGTTAATCCTGCTGATACTAGTCCATCACTCAGATCAGAAATTTCCAAGCAAGGTAATTTGAGCGTGGGGTGGAACGCAACAGCGGAGTTTGGATGTGTCCAAATCTTCCACAACACATAGTTTTACGTTGCAACACTCCAACACTCTATGTCTGGAAAAAAGCGCGCTTCTCCCGGCGCTGACACGGAAAAGAATCCTCTGGAAAGCGTCCAGCTTGGCGACGAGGATGCAACAAAATTACAAGACGTTCAAAAGCAAATTGAACGTGCTGAGCTCCTCCTGGGTGGGTCGGACTTCTTCCAAAGGTGTCGAGCCATGCTGAACCACTTTCAGAGCGCCGTGGATATGAAACTCTTCGCCCTGTCTACGAGCAACGCCGTGTAGTGGCTAAAGCGATACCAAAATTTTGGCCTATTGCGCTGATGAACCATCCTTTAATTGGTTTCCAAGCCCAACATAACGTTGATCGCGTCGCCTTGAGCTACCTGGAAGACTTATGGGTAGAACGCGACCCTAAGGAACCGAGGTGCTACACCATCGAGTTTGTGAGTTTTCTGTCGCGTTTTATGTCACGGTGCTCATCCGCAACATAGCATTTCAAGCCCAATCCGTACTTCACCGACTCCGTCTTGAAAAAAGAGTATAAGTACATTCCACCGTCAGAAGCTGCTGACGAGCAGCCCGACGAGGATGGCTTGACCCCTTCGATGCTTGCCTTTGTGTGGGCCCGTGATGCCCAGCCTTTGGTACGCGTATGAGCCACACATGCACTCTGACAATTGTCTTATCGCCGTTATTCAGGCCACCAAAATCAACTGGAAAGATCCAGAGAACGCATTGACAAAATTGCACCCGCGTGTCGAGGAAGAAGACATGGAAGAATCCGACACGCCTGCTGAAGCTGGCAGCTTCTTTAACTTTTTCGAACTTGCTCCTGATCCGTTTGATGTAAGTTGGCTTATGAGGTATGCGTGTGGCACGATTCATCTGGGATTAGATTGGAATTACCATCGCCAACGAAGTCTTTGTCGAAGCTACCAATTACTTCCTCGGAAATGTCCCACTGGACGAAGTGGACTCTGAAGACGAAGAAAGCGATGATGATGACGATGACGCCGAGGAAATTGACTTGGAAAAACCGAGACCTAAAAGGCAGAAAAAGGATTGAATGTACGCTCGGAAGCATTTACATCCGTGACATATATATTCAGTGCATATTTATTTTCTCTTGACATCGTTTTGCTTGACTGTAGTGGTTTACAACACTTCTGGTAGTTTCGATATCGGCGTACATGGACAAAAGACAATTTACCAGTACTTAGTTCTGGAGTCTAAGTTTACCACGATCAAAAAGACAAGCACAATCATTGACGTCGTTATTGTGACTACACTGACTCATTCCAAGATTCTTCGGACAAGAAGAGGAAGAGAACTTGGTCCTTCACCTACAACCCTGGGGCGGACGACAAACATCTGGAAACTTTCTATGTCGCATTGGCATGCAAACGAAAACTGGCGCAAGAGAACAACTGTTAGAGCCTATATGGGTTGTGGTCTCAACATGCATTGCAATAACGATGCATTCGTGCTCACCTTGATTTCAGCGGCAGCGAAATTTCTGCCCAAACAACCTCGCGGACTGAAATTATGGTTGAGTGAGATGGTGGGCGTTAGAATGAAACCCTCACCCAAGGCTAAAGGCGAAAAGGTCGCGATTACTTCGACCATTGCGTTGTAGCCATCGCTCTGGCCGAAAAACATCGGCATCTGGTCCCCAAATTGACATGTCCTGCTGAATCACATTAACCGGCATAGACAAGATGGTCCCCCTTGGTATAACGAGGTGAGAATCAGTGGTTCCAGGCAGGGGCTCAGACAAAGGAACGATGGTGGTTTCAGAAGCCTGAGGGAAATACGTTTAGCAATGCAAGGGGCGGGACGTAAACAAAGGAACCTGGTGGTGATTCTCCAATACCGGGGGGTGCATGCGTAATGTTTCCATAAAGAACGCATGTAGTAGTGGGAAGTCGTTATTCAATGCATCATATGATGGATCACAGGCAGTTGCCACTTCATTCCGAATAGCTTCTTGTGTTTCGGGATGCATAGCCAGCTCGTAAAAGAGCCACTGATGACGATCAGGCTCTAGGGACGTCTACTCGGTGGCAAGTCTACTTACAGCAATCGTAGCGGACACAGGTTCGTAGGCCGCAGAGATAATGGTCCGCATTTGCGCTGCCACTTGCTCGTCGTCCAGGCAGGGTGTAACAGATGATTTGTCTTCCTTTACTGATTGAGAGTTAGGAAAGAAAGTAGAAAGGTCCTTTATGCGTACGCATGAACGATATCAAGGACTTGCTGTCTGGGTCGTTGCTGATCTTTGCGTCTCTCAAGATAGACATGGCCAACTCTCCAAGCTCCTGGCGGGTCTTGCGAATGAGATGTCCCTTCTTACCGAAGTGTAAGATCCATGGAGCAAACCAAAAAAGGGCGCGCATATAGAATGCCCATCGCGTTTTCTCATGGTTTGTCAGGCTGTCTAGGGCATTTATCAGAGCATGTGGGCCGTTTAGGCAGCCAAAGTCATGCGAGAACGCGGCCCTTCCAACGGTATCCAGCCTGTCCAGATACGTGTGAGCGTGTTATTGGCCGCTTAGCGGGAGCTACATACGCAAATCGACCGGCCCAATCCATCATGTCAATTGTGATTTCAACAGTGTGGGAGTCATCGAAGAACTTTTGCCATTGAATGGCCATCTTCGACAAAAGATCAAAGTCTGTCGAGGCAACGAGTTAGCTGAACTCACCCTTGTGGCATTCTCATAAAACAGTGTAGTGAGGTGCCTTACGGATTGAGCGCTGAGATAAAAGTCAGGCTCACGCAATATCCATTATGTCGTTCGGAAGTTGCGTTACCTCAGTGCAGGTGCAATGGCCCTGCGTTGTCTCTCATGGGCATCTTTGCCTGTGGAAAAAAGATCGAGGGATGGACCGAGTGACGACACGGGATCATGTCACCTTCCACCCAAAGAATGCCTTTGCCAAGTAATAAACGGAACCATGTTCTTACGCCATTGGGCTTTGGGAATTGATATGTCCCTTCGCCAACAATATAGCTGACGGCACGAGGATCAGTGATGGACAGGAGCTGATGCTTTGGAGAACCATCTCAGTGAGACGGACGAGGTGCACAGAGAAACGGACACCAAATGCACCGGAAAACCGTACGACTTTACCAAACTTGCGATGCCAGTGTGCATGGTGGGAGCCGGGCGGGTCATGGTAAAGGACCTGCTCCTCCCCCCACAGCCACGAGTGTGGCTCCGGGCCAGGGATATGCCATAAGGCGAGTATGGAAGAGAGTCTAAGATAGATGAAACGAAGCAGACATGCGAGACCGATGACGAGGAGGAGATGAAAAACGGACACCATCCGAGCGCTGGATGCAGCGAGGCATTTGTGGACGGTTCTTATAGCTGTCGGGTGACGTGCGACATGGTCGAATGTGGCAAGTTGCAAGTTAGCATAGAACGTGTAGCATGTCAACATTTCATCGTCAAGAGTCACCCGGGAAGTCTCATATCCCCAGCCTCCGCCACCGCCCCAACCTCAACGTGGAAGACCAGACAGACGACATGCGTCAAAAACAAACTTCGTCGTCTTTGGATAGTATTCATATCTCTCCGCGTGTCTCAACCATGACACGACACTCGAGGAGAACCTCCGATGCAAACGCGCGTGACGAGGTACAGCTCTCTCTCTTGTCCCAGGAGCACGACGATGCGGTGTCATATGACGATGAACGCACAAAACACAAGATCCTTTCCGTCGAAGACAAAAAAGCAATGATATTGCTCATCATTCTTTGTCCGTGCACTCCTCCCTACATCTCTCCCCCATAGCTCACCTTCCCCAGACTTCATTCAAGGAGTTCCGGTGCGTAACGCGCGTCTTGGCTGAACCCGCTCTAATACCTATTCTTTAGTTGGGCCTCGCGCTCGGTATGTCTCCTTCCCTTCTCAAACTTGTCATGCTAACCCTTCCTTGAGGCTCTGTACCATTCATTCTACGAGAACATTTATCTTATTCGCAGCTCGGGGTGTTTGCTCTCTCCAATTATCCGTATTCTCTTAAGTTGTTGTGGTCGCCAATCGTTGATTCTACTTTCATTCCTTCTGTTGGTCGACGAAAATCATGGATTATTCCAATGCAACTCATAATTGGTTCCATGATGCTCTACATCTCTGCAAATGCAGACAGACTATTTGAGCATGTGCGTCTGTTGTCCTCCACTTGTTTTTTTTCTTAATCTGAACCTCATCAGCCGGCAGACAATGTATACGAACTTACGTTCGTGTTTACCTCTCTCGTCTTCTTCTCCGCAACGCAAGGCATGTATCTTTTACCCCTCGCAATCTGTTGGTTAAAACGGAACACTCGATAGATATCGCTGTTGACGGTTGGGCTTTGACTCTTTTATCTCAAGAAAACCTCTCTTTCGCTTCTACTTCCCAGACGATCGGTTTAAACACGGGTTTCTTTGCATCTTTCACGGTCTTCCTGGCGCTCAACAGCGAAACGTTCTCGCAAGTTCAATACCCTCTTACCGTGGTGGCGTTTACTTACGTACCTTCTAGTCAAAAATGGGGGATACCACGTTTGACCATGAGCACGTACCTACAGTTTTGCAGTCTTCTGTGCTTCGGCGTCACTCTCTGGCTCGTCCTTTTCGAGAAGGAGGTTTGTACGGTTACGATCAGCCATGTCAATTTTTAAACCCGTTGCAGAGGGCCGAATCGCTTGATGATTCCGAAATGACGGTCTCGTCCGTTTACAAAACCATTTGGAACATTTGCAAATTGAAGCGTAAGTCTTGAGGTGCAGGTGATTGGTGTCATTAACATGTAATCCCTGCAGACGTACAGGCCCTCATCATCCTTCACTGCTTTGCAAAAATCGGTTTTCAAGCTAATGAGTCAGTCACAAGTTTGAAGATGATTGAAAAAGGGCTGGGCCGCGAAGACCTTGCCATCGTGGTCCTCATAGATTTTCCGTTTCAAATCATTGGTGGCTGGCTTGCCGCCAAGTGGTCAAGTGGAGATAGGCCATTGCGTCCCTGGATATGGGCATTTTGGCCGAGAATAGTGCTTGCATTGATATCCACACTTATTGTTTATTGGTTTCCGACACCACCGCTATCTTATGGGTTCTTCACATATTTGGTGATACACACTGTCCTACAAGGATTTGCATCGTAAGTGCCACTTCATCTTGCAGAGACATTCCCTTATAGAAATAAATCATTCAGTACTATTCAATTTGTGGGGATTACGGCCTTCCATACGAGGATCTCTGACCCTCTGATTGGAGGGACATATATGACGGTGTGTATCACAATTTTCCGGAGTTTCCGCGGGAGTTTTGATCTTTACAGTTGCTCAATACGTTTTTGAACCTGGGAGGTACTTGGCCAAAATATTTCGTTCTAAAGGGTTGGTCTAGTAGCACGAACGATGGCGTCGACTGATCTTGTTCAAGGTGTGGATCTCTTTAGCGTGGCCTATTGCAGAGTCAAGGACGCAGACACCGAACTGCTCGTGAGAGGTATGATGGATGCGTTCAGCAAAGTGCAAGAGGCTGACGAGAGGAGCAGCTGCCGAATGTGTGTCGGAGCGAGGCAAGGACCTCTGTGCTGAGATCAGCGGGGAGTGTGTGACGGAGCAGGATGGGTATTATTATATTTCGGCGATCTGCATGATCTTTGGGGTGCTGTTTCTGATCGGATACGTTGTCCCTACCGCCCGCAGACTGCAAGGTGAGTCGGTGTCGCGTTGGAGGGGCGTATTGACCAACAGTCTTGCAGCGCTTCCGGTGCACCGATGGCGGATTAGCATAGAATGATTAGCCTGCCCTAAAGTTGAGTTGGGAGTATGTGATGGGGTAATTAAACGCGAGTTTTCCGTCGAATCGCTTTTCAAGTCGCTCTTCGTGTACACACTTCGAACAGTCCCGTGAAATGACTACTACAACTATGCACTTTGGTCCAGAGTGGATGCGCGCAAAACCACAAACGCCTGCTCGTCTCCAACCACCACCTTCACCCCCACCACAACCTCAGCCTCAGCAACTCGCCACATCGACCTACTCTGCGCTCGTCACTCCCCCGGCCCAGGAACCCGACAAGCGTGATGAATCTCGCCCGTTCAGGTATACCAAAGATGAAATGCTCAGAATCTATAAAGAGGGTGGCGGAAAGGGTGGCTTGAATCTTGAAGTAGAACGCTGGGAGGGTATCGTCCGCGACGTCGGCAGCGAGCCAGTTGGTCTCCGTGAAATGAGTGAGGTCGAAAAGAAGGTCAGCACCGTCCTATATCATCCCTCGTTCACTCACACGAAGCATACAGCTTTTCGCTGGGCCCCTCAATTCCGAACTTCGCCGGCGACAATCAACAGACCTGACGAATTCATTGTCTTCGCCATCTGATAGGCAACGTTCGAGCCATCCAAACTCGGCGACAAACAGCACAATTCGTTATGGCACCTTTATGGGAAGGAGAGGGGGTAGCACAGGTGAATATGAGCGGGTTTCCTCTCTTTTGCCGCTGATGTTCATCCTGACAAGATCAATCTCCACTTCCTCTCCCTCGTAAGCTGTCTCTCTCGAATACGCAAAGCAGTACAGCAGCGTCCCCTCGAGATGCACTTCCTTCGCCTCGTAACAGAATTGGCTCTTTTGGCTCAGGTTTCGATGGGGTTCTTAATGGCGGGGACTCTTGGTCCAGAAAACGGCCTAGTGGCGGCGTGGTTGGGACAAGTGCCGGTCTATTAGCACGAGAAGGCAAAGAAGAAGACGCTCGGTACTCGGATATCAAGGAAGAGGAAGAAAGTACCGCGCATAACTCAACCAACATTCGCGATGGCGATCCGCCCATTGTGGACTTGCCCTCTTCTAGGTCCCACGTACCTTTGTCAGACCAGACACCCGATGGTTTCCTCTCTGCTCCGGATCCCGACCCAATTGACCAGAGAATGGCAGGGATGAGTTTGGAAATGCAGAATCAACCTGATGGAAATCAGCGGGTACTGTCCACGACAAATCCCCTCCCATCTGGCCCACCTCCTGGTTTGACTGATCCTGCGAGTATTGAATGGTCATACTTGGACCCTCAAGGACAGGTGCAAGGCGAGTGCACCCTTAGATCAAGGAAGCGCACCGCAATTAACACAACATAGGACCCTTCCAGGCTGATGTGATGCAGAAATGGTTTGATGAGGGTTATTTCTCCCCCGACCTCCTTGTGAAACGCACACGCATCGACACGGACTGGATTGCTGTCGGATCACTCGAAAGGCGCGCAGCCGGTGCAAAGTTGTTTCTTTCTCAGGTCTCTGGTGGTCCACCAGGCCTTGCTATCCATACAGAAGTGCCAAAGGACTTCTCTCCAGTTCACGAGCAAAGCGTGTTTAATGGATATCAACCTGTTCCAACCCGGACCTTGCGGCCTACTTTGGATTCATATCTGAATGGCACCTCTCCTACTGAATCACCTTCGTCCCTTGATGGCGGCAGATTTGGAAATGGCTCACCGGATCCGTCTACATTTAGTGCCAGAGGAGGGAGCAATGTTTACTCCAGTGATCCAGCCCTTGGAGAGCGATCCTTTAGAGGGCGAGCGGGAATGGACGCGGCATCGGATCCACGTACCTTCAACAACAATCCCTTGGGAAGAATACCTACCATTGATACGTTCAACGCTTACAGTGGAGGTGGCAATAATTCCCCTTGGTCAGCTGGGCCCGGGCAGATTGGCCGGAGTTTTAGTGACAATGAACATCCTTATTCCATCGAGTTCAACGGCATAGCGTCTGGAATGATTGTCAACCCATTATCTGTCAACCATGTCCGCGGTATTAACCGGGATCATTTTGGCGACATGACGCACAGCGGGATGGGCAGCCTTGGTAGTCATCATAACTCCCCAGTTGCGCGCCAGCCGTCTGAGGTTAATGATGCATCGTTCAATGGCACTACGCTGAACGGTCTTGGGTCCCAGTTTGGTGCAGCAGCGCAATTCTCGCAATCTCCCTCCATCCTTTACCCAGCGCAACATCGCCAGTCTACTTCACCATTTGGAGATCTATTGCCGCAGACACAGGAGGCTTCCATTGTCGCTCAGACACCGATTTCTGCTGTACGACCAAACAGCGCTCTACCATGGGCTGCGAATACTGGACCTTTCGAACCTCCTACTGCTTCTTCACCCGTCGTGCCGCCCGCCCAGCCCCAGGCTCCAGAATGGGTAACACCTCAACCTGCACCGCCAGTCGACCCTTCTCCTTGGTTGATGGCCTCATTGCCGGTTGTAGACGACGTTTGGCGAGAGATGCCCGGTCCGAATAGCCTTACCCTGAGCAACCTTGGACAACATAACAAACTACATCAGCAAGAAGAGGGACCAGATGATATCGTTGTTTCACCCATAGAAGATGTTGCACCCCTTCCACCTGACCCACAACCAGCACCGGTCGAGTCGACAAACGTTGTAACCCCTGCTAGCGTAACAATCGCTTCTACCCCGGTTACCCAAGGTTTGGTAGCTTCAAAGACGAGGCGAAAGTCGATGGCGCGTGACGTTCAGGCACCCACAGCCAAGGTACTACCCCTACCCACTGCTGTTAGGGATCAGCTCCCTGCCGTTGCACTTCCCGCTGGCCCATCAAAGCCTGCTTGGGCTGTTGAAGATGATTCCAAGAAACAAAAGGGGGCGAGTGCGACGATGAGCTTGAGGGAGATACAAGAAGCAGAAGCAAGGGAAGCAGAAACACGCAAGGCTGCCGAGAAGGAACGAGAACGTTTAGCTCGTGCAAGTGCTGCTGCAGGTAGCAATTCTGTCGCTGAGGAAAGTCAACTATTTGCGTCTTCCTGGGGTCTGCCCACATCACAAGTGGGTACACGACATCAGATATTACCCAAGGAGACATCAACGAATAGCTCTACATCCGCGACACCCGGAGTGCCGGTATGGACAAATGTGGCTCCTGCGCCCACGACGAAGAAGTCCATGAAGGAAATACAGGAGGAGGAAGAAAAGAGAAAGAAGGTGGTTGTCAAAGAGAGCATGGCATCTGCAGCCGCACGTCGGGGGTACGCAGAGACCACCGTCAAGGCATGTTCGACAATTCTGTCTTCTCTAAACTATTACTGATTTTCTACAGGCTGTGCCTAGTACGCAAGCAACAGGTGGTCCTTGGACAGTCGTGGGTCCTAACGGCAAACCGACTGCTCCCCTGACGAATGCACCGCGCCCAGCAGTGAATACTACTCCCAGTAACCCCATACCTGTAACGACACCGCGCACCAATGGCACGGCAACCCGTCAAGCGGTGACTACAACTGTGAAGGCTGCAACCTCGCGCGCTGAAGATATTCCTATCACACCATCCCACGACTTCTTCAAGTGGTTAGGCGAGTCGCTCAAAGGATTGAATAGCTCGGTCAACTGTAAGTGGACTGAGACCCATTTTGGTTGGCACGGGGTCTTATGTCTCGATCAAACCAGTGGAGGAAATAACCTCGATGCTACTTTCTTTTCCTCTCGATCCTGATCAGTCGACTGTCGAAATCATATCTGATCTTATCTACGCGAACAGTACGACTCTCGACGGCCGTCGTTTCGCATCGGAATATGTCAGCCGACGGAAGGCTGATACCACCGCCCGACGAGGGACCGCAGGTAGTTCGGGCTCGAGCAATAAACCGGTATCTATTGCTGATGTGGTGAAGACACAACCGAAGCCTGTTCAGCAGGAGTGGGGGTTCAAGGTGGTGAATAAGAAGAAGAAGGGTGGGAGGTCGTAAGCTGGAATGTAACTCATTCAACCGGGGGGACCGGGTAGCTGTTTGGATAGCACCTTCCAATGATGCTTTACGAGCTGGAATATCAAAACGCCAGTGTGAAAGTGTACATATGTTGGCTGGTACAGCCACAAGCGAACCATCGGACTAGCGAGGGTATTGAAGCGTCTAAATAATACTTACTATAATACATCTAGTTGCTATGAAATACATCGTCTCCATCGAACGCATCCGTCTATTCGTGCATGAGTGACATGAAATCTCATTCGGAGGAACATGTCTGGATCGTTAGGAAGACGTGTCCTTGTATATCTTGACGCTTGATACTTCCCAGTCTGTCCAGGGAACCGCTGAGTGCCAAGACGCAGATCGACAGGATGGGTGACTCACAAGCTTGTTGGAACGATGATCCGCTCGCTTGTACGAACTGTGCGCATGTCGCAAAACCAGTTTGCTGCTGACAACTGACCGACTGTCCGGGCACACCAGTGCTACCCCAAACGCCTTCAGCCCAATCACCGCTGTACGTCGTTCGTCGCAATTTATCACGACCCTCAATGAAAAGCGGAGAATACGCCTACCAAAGTGTTGTGTCGAATATGACGGTGTTGTTCTTGAACATGTCGGAGATGTTGCAAGTGTTCGAGTTTGGCCAGAACGCCAGGGGGGTCGGCCAAGTCTGCGGTTGTGGTGCGCCGGCTGTGATGTCATGGGGTATCGAACCCCTCTGAAAATACCATATCTTGATCCCCACGTCGTTGATCCAGTACACTGTTCAAAATCATTAGCGTCACCTGCGATGACAACACGTCCCAGCCACTCACTGGCATAAACGCCGCCGCCGACCGAATTGAAACCAGCACCAAAGCTAGTATTACTAGGGGAACGCACGCCGCATCCTTGGTTGTTCGACTGGGAAGCAGAGCAATCCGTCCCTCCTACGATAGAACCCGTGATGCCTAGCAGACTCGAGTTGGAGGTAGAGATAGTGCACCCAACACCAGTGTGGATCGTAGCTTGGTTATTCGTGTAATTGTTGACACCTTCTATGATATCGATCTCGCCGTTATTAGGCCAGTTGGGACCGTCCGTCCAGAAAGCTGTGAGGCGGCCGAGTGTGTCAGTT
>JBBPKX010000223.1:10695-21380 GCA_038089435.1 Boletus austroedulis | reverse complement strand
ATGAGAAAGAGGCTCGATGATCGGAAGCATTACAAACCTCGGCTTCGAACTTTTTCAATCCACTTAACAAAACGGTCCGCGTCATAAAACAATTGGGTCACAATGAATTCCGCTCCAGCATCCACTTTCTGTTTGAGAATGTTGATGGCATCGTCTTCATTAGTGTCCTTTTCTGGGTGTCCTTCAGGATATGCTATGACAGTGATGAATTAGCATCATTCCTGCTCTTATTCCAACACTAAAGTTAGTTTATTTACCAGCGACACCTATGCAAAAGTGAGCTGAATACTCCTCCGAGGAGCGTATATACTTGACCAGGTCCAATGCAGACGTGAACCGTGAGTCAATTGGCGTCCAATACTCCTGCCCTCTGGGAGGATCTGCGCGGATAGGACGAGAGATTCGACAAAGTACATTGCTAGGTTGGCATCGGAATTACTGACCACCACGAAGTGCTAAAATGTTCTGTATACCCCGTGCTTTCGCTTCCTGGGAATATTGTTAGGTAGGGGAGGAAATTAGAGTACAAACGCACGCGCAACGCATCATCAACCATTCCAGAAAGCATATTTGTGCAAGTCAGATGCAGAATAGTGTCAATGCCATATTCGGACTGGGTGAAGCCAGCCAGATCAAGACTCTTGTCTCTAGTTGAGCCGCCGGCACCCCAAGTTACACTGATCGCAACGGGGTGGAGTAGAGATAGACGTGAGATACGTGAGATTAGATTGTCGAAACCCTGTCCATTGTTTCAAAACGAAAGACGACAAGCTTGCATGTCACTAACCTGGTCTGTACGAGGTGGAAAGAATTCAAATGTATAGAAGGGCTGGGCAGATGCATGCGCCGCGATCTTGTCCGACAGCTTCATTGTCTCGTAGGTGTAAGATCATTCCGAGGGAACAATCAATCCTGTTGGTTCCGTTACTTTAGTACGGAGGGCTGAGCTTCCATTTGTCAGCCATATGTAGTCGATCTGACATATCACGTGATGGAGATTCTTGTGAATGACGTGCTCGTTCGTTGCTACCTCTGCTTGTACCAATTTTCAATTATTGTGTCCAACTAAGTTAGAATCATCGAGACCAGCACCATGGCCCGTTACCGGTGCTATCATAGCGGCGCCCCCAATACCGAGGGATGACTCAATCAACGATCGGGACGAACACGCTCGACACGGGGGCGTGCATAACACTAGTGCTCTCGCCTCTGGGTGCGCCTGATTCATCGACAAGGTCCGAATGTGCAGCTCAAGCCAAAACCTGCAGCGGACCCATCACGAAATCGCACGCCGAAGTCCCCAGATAACCGTATGCATTGGATTGTACAAAGTTCGTGGCTCGGAGTCATGTCGCAGAGCAGGGTATGCGAGCCGGGGATGTGGGTCGTTTCTAGGTCCTCTTGGTGTGGACCTTCGGTACTCGCCCCGGTGTTCACCATACTGGGCCACCCGATCCGAGTTCACTGCGCAAGGTCGATTGCGCATGCCCCCAATGCGTAGGCGCAACACAGCCCAGACATTGGCACCGTCACGCAACGCGTCCAGTTGACCATGCCTCTCTGAGCTGACGGGGACACTCAAGATGATCTGACGTCGTTGTGAGGTAGGCTGGACAGAAAGAGATCGCAAACAACAAACACAAACAAGACTGGTCTATTCGCTCATGTCAGTTGCTTCACCAACACTCATACCTCGTCCCCCTGTTGTCCCGCTTGTTCTTCCCAAGCCACCTCACATAGGTCCAACCCCTCTGCCTAAAGTCGACAGGTACCAAGGACGCATAAACCACGTAAGAGATCTCCAACGTGAGGCAGACGACCTGTCCGATGAAGAAAACGACTTGGAGGACTGCGTGCGTGTGCATCCGCAATGTCCATTCCACTGTTCATAGCATCTGACACTAGAACTTACATGTTCGAAATCGCGGCTTCGTGTGGTATATTCCGATAGGTAGACACACGACGCAGCTAGAAGAAAAGAACGACGTGCGTGTGTATGCGTTGTCTGATCTCATTCGAATAGCACCCGATGTCGTGTCCCTGTGTACAGGCAGAGGAGGATTCAGAAGGCTCTTCTAGTGGCCGTACGGACGAAGGCACAACACCACCCCACGAAGGGAACGAGGACTCTGGACTAGACTTGGACGCCGGCATTGAAGATATGGACGAGGAGCAGAACTCGGATGAAGTCGAAGAAGGTATGACAGAGGATTTCGAAGAAGAACCATCGGATATGTAGGTGTTTGACGTTTCAACGAGCATACTGTCATCAGTTATTGTACTGGGTAGTGTGCAAATTACATGTTATAATGTCTCTAGCCTTGATGTGAAAGACTACTCCATCGTATTTGATTACAAGATATGGTATCAAACCAGGACTGTACTAGCATTGTACTCAGTAAGTGAGAGTCTCAATGATACCATCCAGAATCCTGATCGCATCCGGCATATTGAATTTCTCGAATTGTAACGCAGCAGGCACGCTATCGCCATGAACCTCAGAGTGATGAAAGCAGAAGAAGGAAAACAGTGCTCACTCCCAGCCAGTGACTCGCTTGACGGGTGCCTCTAACCGTAAAAATGCCCTTTTCTGTACTTCTGCCGCAATCTCACCTCCAACACCGCCAGTGTACCCTGCTTCATGAACTACAACTAATCTTCGAGTTCGTTTGACGCTCTCTACAACCGTCTCCACATCCCATGGTAGAATGGTACGCAGGTCCATGAGTTCTACCTTTGCATTCCTTATCGATTCAGGAATAAGACGTTCCAAAGCTGGTGGTGGTGAACGCAGAATATTGATGGCACTTTCACAGTGATAAATTGGAGTCCCCCAAGAGAGGAGTGTCAAGTCAGACCCCGGGATGAGAGTCTCGGCGCGCGCGAGAGGGAGGGTAAAGTCATCGACTGGAACCTGTTCGACTGGCAGCTACCGTGTAAGTACAATGAAAGTAGAAATCACGGAACGTACAGATTTACCTGCAGAACGATACAAAACCTTTGGTTCCATGAAGAGAACAGGATTTGGATCACGGACTGATGCCAATAGCAACCCCTTGCATTGTATTGGCGATCTGGGGATGACGATCTAGAACGAAAGGCAGCCTTAGGCCAAGTTTTCCACCACAGGAATGTGAGAGTGAAAGATAACCTTGAGTCCGGAAGCACCAACGAAATAACCTTCGGGGCTTTGCGAGTGATATAAACCTCCATGGCCGACGGCCATTGTTGGTGTACGGATTGTTAACCCACCAATCGAAAATTGCCCCCCTGCACGATACCTGTACTTGGCAGCCTCGTTCACGATCTGGACCAATGGTGAGCGTTGAGGAAACCTGGTATTACTTGGGGCATACCTGATCAAAGGCAGGAAAGATATAATCCGCGAATTGTATCTCTGCGATGGCCGTGTGCCCCATAGATGCAATCCCGATGCCGAAGCCAGCGATACCTTGCTCCGTCAGAGGGGTATTGAAAACCCGTTCACGACCTATCCGGATACATATACGGACGGCAGTCTCATTATAAATGAGCGAGATACCCACCGAATTCTTCCGCAAGGCCCTGCAAAAATGTAAGAGAATTGAATGACGTGTGGAAAAGGTACAAACCCTACCATGGTACAGCGGAACACACCCCCAAACGCAACGTCCTCACCAAAGACTACGGCCGTATCGTCCTTTGCAAGTGTAATGCTATGCCTGCTTGTCAATACTGCAGAAAGTCAGGCCCACCGTCGTACCTGAGCGCATCCCTGACAGCTTGATACATATTCATCTTTCTTGTTTCGCGACCCCCGACCATTGATCGAACGGGGTCGAGATTACTTTCATCGGTCCATGCCAAACCCGGTGCACGGAGGGCGGCCTCCCGAGTCAAACGGAGGAGCTGCGAGGACGCTACGGAGGTGAGATGGCCACCTGCTGGGGGCGGTTCTACGGTGTTGGCTGAGTACCATCGTCGGGAGCGCTGGAAGTGTCTCCTGTCAGACAGAGGCAAAACGAGATATACCAATGAAACGTACGAGTGTAGACAGACGAGTAAGAGGACGGAGGGAGGGACTGTTGGTGAACATGGTCGATTGACAAGGTGAGTTTCTTTCCCAAGTTACGGCTGCTTTCTCTTTAGCCGTCCATGGGCAAGATCCGGGTCCTCGCCTGATCATATACCCACCGTCCCCTCTCAACTCCTTCACTGGCGAAAGGTGGAATAAGGCCATCAGAGGTCATCGCGCGGCGGCAGTTGTCGCTGATACATAATATAGTTCTCGTCAGACCACGACGGTAACAAATAGCCCATGGAGAGCGACAGCGCATTCGTAGCCCCGGAAGGCGTGTACTCTGTCACAGAGGAGCACAAACCGCCCGTCATTTCGGCACCATCGAGCATTGCCCAGCTGCATCCGACGCGGCTCTCCACCGTCACTGTCCACTTCAACCACCCCAAACCTGCGAGCTCGCCGGGTTTGGCACAGTTACTCGGCGCGAATCTCAACAAAGATTTGCGCAGAGACAGGGACCGGGAGAGAGAAAGGGACCGGGACAAGGAAAAACAATTGCCAGACAATCGCAGTTTGTCGTCCAGCGACAACCCAGATGACAACCTCACCCCACCGGATGTAACATCGCTCCAACCGACCACCGTACAGGACCCAATGCCGTCTCAGGAACCCCACCACAAGCTCTTTGCTCACCCATCTGTGTCGGGAAAGAAGAAATCCAACTCGTCTAAGCCCAAGCATAACATGCGCACCACTTCATCCACTTTCATAACACGCATGCAAAGCGTAGAGGGATTGAACAAAATTCTTGCCAGCAAACAGGGTGAGGTGACATTCATGTTCTATAACTCTGGTAAGACCTTTCTCTGGTGTGACCTCGGTACCAAAGCCAAGGTATGCACGTGTCGTAAACTTATCCAATATCACTACTGAGGTCAAGCAACAGGAACCCCTTACAAAGATCAGTTTTTCCGCCTTTCCGACCTGCCATGATGTGAACGCCCTCACTGCCTCCCCTGAGAGACTTGACGTTGTCATCGGGTTCAATACTGGCGATCTCGTCTGGTTTGGTGTGTCATGGCTTGCCATTCTCCGAGAGGGTCTGCTAAGCGTGCTATCTTACAGACCCCATAGCGAGTCGATACGGCCGTCTTAACAAACAGGTGTGATTACCAGCTGCATTTCGTTATTCGTCGCTCAGTTGATTTGAGGGCTCTATTTCCTCATCCCCCTGCACTGCAGTGCGCTGGGTCCCCGCGTCTTCCACCCTCTTTCTTGTTTCCCATGTGGATGGCACGATAATTGTTTATGACAAGGAACGAGACGATGGGATCTTCACCGTCCCAATCCCGGCCACTCAACCATCGACCTCTTCCGTCTTACATCCGCGTCACTCTGCTCAAAGTCCGTCACAGCCGGTAGTGGAATGGGATCCGTTAACGACCATGTACGTTACTGTACCGCCTTGGCACCCCGAAGCCAACACGAATGGAGGCGTAAGGGCAGACAGGGGAGTTGCCAAAAACCCCGTTAGTCATTGGAGGCTGAGCAAACGTGCTGTTGTAGGTACGTGCTCCATCCATTAATGTTAGAACAAATCGAGCTTCCCACATCCAGATTTTGTGTTCTCCCCTGATGTCAAACATGTCGCTGCTATATCAGAGGATGGCTGTCTAAGGGTAATCGATGCATTTGCTGAACAGTAAGTGATATACTTCTTATATCGTTCTTGCTGATACCTTCCTAGACTTATTGACTGTTATGCATCATACTTTGGCTCGTTGACTTCGGTTGCATGGTCACCTGATGGTCGACTCATTCTGGTATATTATTACCTTCGTGTCGTGGTCTCTCCTCTTACCTCCTGGGTTTTCTGCCAGACGGGCGGACAGGACGACCTTTTGACAATATTCTCACCATGGGAACAGCGTGTGGTTGCAAGGTGCCAAGGGCACTCATCCTTTGTGTCCTCCGTGGCTTTCGATGCATCGAAATGTGACGGTCGAACATATCGTTTTGGCAGCGTTGGAGAGGACAACAAATTGATCCTGGTTTGTTTGTGTCCATGTTCATTCAGCACTGATTCCAACTCATGAACACAGTGGGACTTTTCCAGCAACGCATTGCACAGACCAAAACTTCAACACGGCCATCATCCGCGCGTTTCGATGGCGTCCAGCGTCTCATTGGCAGCGGCATATCGTCGTGGGGCTGGCTCGACCACTCTACTAACACCTAGATATCATCCTGCGCCATCCAGAAATGAAGTGTCTGCGGTCCAACCAGTCTTGGTATGCTGTCTGCCAGATCTTTTTACTCGTCCCTTGAATGCGCACTTTACTTAGGTCAAACATATCGAGGCTGACATGCTTGGCTGCTTGACATTCCTCCCTCGCGCATTGCTGACGGCGACAAAATATGGTCACGTAAGGATGTGGGTTCGCCCATTGGTAACACAGGGAAACCCGCGTCGACGAACATACGGGAGACAGCCGCTCTCAATATCGGATTTACAGGACGTGGCCTAGGGTGTGGACTTTATACAACGAGGGGTGCAAGATTTGAATAAGTTATACGATTATTCAAATAGTACTTATTCGACGAGTCTCGGGAAGGTTTCTTAAAGGATTTCTTGGACTGCTACGGTGCGTGACACTAAGGGTCAAGTCCGTGATGAGGATCGGGTATGTCATAATCGAAGTGATTGCTACAATGCAGACGGTAGGCAGAATGGACAATAAAAGGTGCATTGCAAATTTTTCACTTGATAACAATTTGAATGGCCCATCTCTCAATCCACCCCCGACGAACAAGTGCAGCCTCAAAGGCCACGAGGAACAATTCCTGTCGCCATGCCCTAACACCCATAACCTTCACCCATGTCTCGCGGACCTTCTGCTCCTCAGAGAATGACTTGGACACATGACGAAGAGCATGTTCGTAGTTGGTCGAAACGTTCGAAACTGACTCAATGACCATGTTGGGGCCGTAAGCTGCGCCAAGTTGCTTGAGTACGGAAACGAGGGATCGTGGCCGGTGACGTGGGCGTTCGGATATCATAAAAGGGATAGCGGAAATAATTTGCGCCGGACTCAGTACGCGAAGTGACGGTGAAAAGGCTGTAAATTCCAGTGTCGTCCTGCAACCTGGCCACAAGGAAGGAATTGCGCCATAGGGAAGACAGTCAAGACAAAGCGGAGGAAACGATGTCGACAAAGCTGAATCGAATGGACTCGGGGGCAGATCCAAAGGAGTCAACTTGGCAGTGAGTATACCGTGGTGTAGCCATCCAGACAGCTCTAGCATATATCCTGGAGAACGGCGATCTAAGGTAGAATGGATGGACACTCGATCGTTAATTGAACTGCCACAAATACGTACCTGACTTGGACTGTCGGTGCCCCCTATGTACCTTAGATATCTCGTACATGATGAACATTACGAACCTTGACGAGTATCCACCACTGTATATACTTGATCCACCACTCCCACCCGATGCTAATGCATATGATATGTTTGTTCACGGTTCTGCCTGAGTCTATGAGGTCTGCGAGGTCGACGCTTGGGTTGCGAAACTCGATGATGCCGTTGATTGTGTCCTTGATGATCATTTCAAGAGGTATGTCGATGTGCAAGCGAAAAGCGCTCGCAAGTCCAATGTAACGGCTTGGCCAGAGTGAACAGGTGGGTACCAGGACAGTGACGAGAGCCTGCAGGGCAACCCTGGTATGATCTGCCTCCGGGTTCCGAGCTCGCAAAAATGCCAAGAAGCATATTGGTACGAAAACGAACAGAAGACAGCACGAAAGGGCCAGCACAGAGTGTTCAAGACCGTGGAGAAAGACCGAGAAACTATCACGATGAAGCCAGGATGAGACGCCACTACCAGAGGTCATGCTAACGGTAGTCGTTCGAGTTGCTCGATAACTTGAATTTGGTCACGCACCGAGGAGCTTTAGTGTAAAAAGCGACGCCAGCAGGATTCGAACCTGCGCACTCAAAGAGTAACAGATATCAACATTCGAATCTGTCGCCGTAACCACTTGGCTATAGCGCCCTAAATCTTTTTGGCAGAAGGAATCTCATATGACGTGTATCGCTTGTACAAAGTTGGCTACTTAGAAGTCGGGCTTTCAACTCCAACTTCTTCCTCGAGGTCCCTCAGTGAAGAAGGTGATCATGGATTGGTGCGTTTTCATTCGTTCATTTACCTGGCGTTGACCACTTTCACTCTCAGCCTGGAGCTCAATGTTCGGCAACGCATTCTCTACGACTTGGCCACGCACGAGCCAGACACTGACGATGACCTTTCGAGTATCCGGCACCTCATCCAGTCTAAAGCTCAATTACCTCTACAAGATGGAGACAAGTCAAGTAGCAGGGGAGCGGGCGACAGGATACCCATGGTACGTTTTCTGGTTCTTACGTTCCTCTGGTAGCTAATCGTCTTGCAAGACGGTAGAACGAGCACACTATAATATCGCGTTTGGTGAAACGGTTATGAACCTTCCAGAGGAGCATCTTCGAGGGGAAGTTGATGTTCTCATCACGGTTCTTGTTGGTATCTTGGACGATGCTCCTCAAATGGACTACGATCCGGCCCTATCCTGGGACGGTAAGCATGTTTTGCCGTTGAACTACTCTATTCTGATTCCCTATTCATAGAATGGGCGCTCCCGGATCAGCTTGTCTATTCGACCGTTTCGGCCATCCTACGACTTTGCTCTACTCGTCTAGATCAAGTGGACAATGCAACGAATACCATCCTTCGATTCATTACTCGGGTTGTACAGAAACTCCCCACAGCGAGTCGTGAGTATCTTCGAGCATTCCTAACTTGAAGTTGCTTATCACTTCGAATTCATCAGCGCTCGAGGTCTTGACACAGCTAACCCCTTCTGTACATGGCCTCTATCGTGCCATCACCTCTACAGTCTTTCCCTGGACGGTAACCCAGTGGCAGCTTCTATCTAGTGCACTCGCTAGCCTTGTCCAGGATTCCATTCTCGAATGCATCAACCGACTCCTTCTCGATATTTACCGGGAAGTAGAGGCAAATCCGGACTCATCTGAGGACTTTTTCTTTTGTCACACCTTCATCACACGTTACATCAACTTCGGAAGACCTCTTAGTGGATATTTTATCGTGTGCTGTGTCATGGAGTTACAATGGACTATACTCGCTCAAGCCCTTGCTCCAGTTTCGGTGGAAGGCATCCAGTGTCGAGGACCAGCAAAGGAAGCTGCCGCTGCCAACAAGGCCTGGTTGAGTTTGATGAAAAGAGCCGCGAAGAGGTTGCCTATGGAAGATGGAGAGACGAAAGACACTCTGCGTTCAACCACAAGAGCATCACTACAATGCTTCAAGGACCTTTTGGCGCAAATACAAGACATGGACGTCGAACCCCCGATGGATACATATGCTTGGGAGACAATGTCTGAAAGCCTGGTAAGCATGGTCTTCACCAATAATGTTCGTTGGTAGGCTTACTATACTTCCCAGAAACTAGCGTCTATATGCTCTGTTGCTTTAGGAGAACTCGACCCTGATCTTTACGCATGTCTCGGTCTACTTCTGAGCGACAAAACCCCAATCATGGACAACCTTGTTCAGGAGGCGGCTCTGAAGGCAATGACAGTACTCGTCCAGAGCTTCCCGGAGATTGCAAAGGAGCTAGTACACCACCTACGTCGCTTCGTAACCTCCCCCCTTCCGATATTCGAATTTGCCTTCAATACCGAGAAGCGCTCTCAACCACCACTCACAGCTGCTGCGAAATGCTTTGGCTTGTGTGTCAAGGTTCGACTCTTGTTCCGCATTGTGTAACGTTACTGACTGATTCCGGCCACAAAGTTGGCACCAGGAGAAGATTCTATCATGTCGAACATGTATTCTCTCCTAAACTACATCGCTGCAACGAGCCAAGAAATTTTCGAGTCTTCTTCGCAGCAACAGCTTCTGCATAATCCACTCTACTCCCCTCCTTTGTCGCCTTCCACTGATCAGCTCGCATTCCAGAGTGAGGACGTGGGTCTTCGGGGCCGTTCTGACGAGGAAAAACGCCTCATCGGCATCACTACAATTTCCATTGTGACACGGCTTGCTCTGGAATTTGACAAGGAAGAGGTGACGAAGCTTACTATTTCCATGTTGTTACAGAGGCTCCGTACGGCGGAACCCACAGTCGAGGCGGCTATTGCGTATAACTTGGTAGACTTGGCGTTGGTTGGTCCCGAGGATGCTTTTGTGGACATCGTCCGTGCATTTTCGGCTATTAATCGCACAGCAAATCCCGAAGATCCTAGGTTCTCTAATAACATGGTGAGTCGTCGCATCATTCAGTAGATGCTTATCGCCCATGTCCTGTTGCATGATTTAGGTACTAGCAGCACAAACCAGACTTGCTCGAGAAATTGACAAGCGACCCGACCTCTATGACGCGTACTTGGAGGAGCTGCTTAGCCTCTTTTCTGACAAAGGTGTAGCAATTCAGAATAATGCTGCTGCGGGGCACAACGGCAAGGTTGGCTGTTGTCTACCGTCTGCTGAAATTCATGTTGACGGTGAAAGAATTGCTCAGACGGAGGAAATGATAGAACAGCTTGCATCGCTTCTTCTTCCAATCGAAGCTCTTCTGGATCACGCCGACTTCACACCCCACCTCCGTGCGACCTCAGAGTTGAC
>JBBPKX010000219.1:0-21469 GCA_038089435.1 Boletus austroedulis | reverse complement strand
TAGAGAGAGTAGGAACAGAGACTAGTCAGACTCAAGCTAGGAGGTGACTTATTTGATATTCAAACTAAAGTACAATGGAGAAACTACAGGAGTTTATATACTAATGTCCAGTGACAACTCTGGACCAGGAACTACTAGGGTCGAAGGTTAAGCGAGGGCTATGTACACAGAGATGAATAAGTCGGGGGATGGAGAATATCAGAATACCGACTAAGCTGACTAAAGGTGTAATATGGACTTACAAAGTTGAACTAGAACAAAAGGAGAGAATATAAGCAGTACCGTCTGGAGTGCCCAACTCTGACAAAGTCTGGAACCCTAAGGACCGTTGCGATATCCAGATGACTGGAGATGACCAGAGATGGACTTCATAGAAATCAGGGGATATGACAGTATCCCCCTCTTAGGGCCGAGCCCTCGAGGCCCAAATAACCCCTGAGTGGAAATGTGGACCTTCATGTGGGTGCACTTATCTGCGAGGTGGAGATCACGTGACTCCATTGATCAACGGATCAATTTGAACTCTGAAATTTCCCAGTATAAAGATAGCCGTGTTCCCAGCTTCTATCCTTAACCACCAATCACCATCATGTCCGACTCAATCGAGAACATCCGCAACTGGCCGGATGCTCAGCTCGCCGAGTGCGAAGACAATGACGATGAGTTGTGGGGGGCCAAGGCCTTGGAGCGCTGGAAATGCTTGAAGGTGCGCAAGGAGGAAGAGGAGTGGAAGAGGCGCGAGGCGGAGGAGGCGAAGCACAAGGCTGAGGAAGAGGCGCATCGAAAGGCAGAGGAGGAGCGTCATCAATGAGAGGCGGAGGAGACAGTTCGCTGGAAGGTAAGTCCGGGTTTCTGGAGTTAGTGACGAGCTGACCAGTCTGTAGGTGGCGGAAATCCAGGCGCAACAGAGCGTCAACAAGGGCAAGGGGAAGATGCCCCTGAAATGCCAACGATGCCAGGTCCGGGGCTATGAGTGCCATCCCGGGCCTGGTACAGTGACTCCAAAAACCCTTTCCATATTAGCCTAGATTGTAATGTATGAAGCATATTACTACACACTGTGGGAATTTCGCTTAGCTTTGGTGGAGTTATAAATAGTACTCACACTAGCTGCCAAAATGTTCCCTGGGTCATGTGATTTGGTTCACAGGCTGTAAAGATACAACCATTTTAAAACAACACTACCATGGAAAGGGTTTTTTCACTTTTGAATTGAAGACTAGGATCTTATTCAAATCATAGACTAAGTGTTATTGTTTGTTAGTACAAATAAAAATATCCATATGAATAGCATCTCTGAGTTTGAAAAAGTTCACACATCTCTTAATTCCCAACTACTATCATGGTTAGATCTTTCTCTCTTACCCAACAAAATACCATCCTTTCTATGCTTGATGTTGGTCACTCTGGTGAATCTATTGCCAGGAAAACTGGTGTTAGCTCTTCTGCCATATCCAAACTTCATTCTAAGAAGCATTCTACTCTTCCAAAGGCTATTGAAGGTTGTCCTTCCAAGCTTTCTCCTGCAAATACGTATTCAACATGCTCAACATATTATTACCTCTGGCAAGGCTGAAACTGCTGTTCAAGTGACCAAAGCCCTTATCAATATCATCAACCAACCTCTCTCTACCAATACAGTTTGTCTTCATTTGGAGAAATCTGGCATGAAGGCTGTAGTCAAGTCCAAATGTCCTATTCTCTCTGCTAGACATCACAAGGCTCATTTGGACTTTGCTTATGCCCACAAGGATTGGACTATAGAGAATTGGAAAAAGGTTATATGGTCTGATGAAACAAAAATTAATTGTCTAGGATCAGATGGATGTAAATGGACTTGGAAAAAGGCAGGTAAAGGGCTTAGTGATAGGCTGGTACAATGAACCCTCAAGTATGGTGGAGGTTCCTTGATGATGTGGGGTTGTATGACTTGGCAAGGAGTTGGCTATGCTGCCAAGATTAATGGCCTGATGGATGGAGACCTTTACCTTTAGATTTTGAGGGATGAACTACTGAATACTCTGCAGTATTATGGTCTAAATCCATCTGACATGATCTTTTAGCAAGATAATGATCCAAAGCATACCTGCAAAAAGGTGAAGGAGTGGCTTGAAGATTAGGATTTTAGGACCATAAGGTGGCCTGCACAGTCTCCTGACCCAAATCCTATTGAGCACCTCTGGGGTTGGCTCAAAAGGAGACTTGCAGAGCATAAAAACTCTGCTAATGGAGTTCATCAATTGTGGAAAAGAGTTGAGAAAGAGTGGGAGAGGATACCAGTTGAGAAGTGTTAGAAATTGATTGAAAGCATGCCTAGAAGGGTTCAGGCAGTGCTTAGAGCAAAAGGAGGGTATACCAAGTATTAATAATACCAAATACCCTTGTAAATTCAAAAGTGAAAAAACCCTTTCCATGGTAGTGCTGTTTTAAAATGGTTGTATCTTTACAGCCTGTGAACCAAATCACATGACCCAGGGAACACTTTGGTAGCTAAGCATGAGTACTATTTATAACTCCACCAAAGCTAAGCGAAATTCCCACAGTGTGTAGTAATATGCTTCATACATTACAATCTAGGCTAATATGGAAAGGGTTTTTGGAGTCACTGTAAGTCGACTTCGTGTGTGGAGTGTCAAGACGCGAAGGCAAAGTGTGAGCGGCCCAGGATGGAGCGAATGGAGAAGCAGAGGAGACAGGTGGACAGCGAGGCGGGGCCCTCCAAAAAGAAGAAAAGGATGTCGACACCAGAGGAATTGGAGGAGGAGTCGGAGGAGAGTCTGGAGGGCATTAACTGGGTGGAGATCGCCTGGAACACCCTCAAGATCGCAGAGGAAATCCAGGACGCCTTGAGAGCGCAGGTGAGGCACACTGACCGCCAGAACGCTCTCCTTGAGCGTTTGGTGGAGCTCAAGGCAGAGGAGGTGTACAGTTCCGACGAGGATGAGGACATGGAGGAGGGGGGCGAGGAAGTGGAGGTGGGCGCGGAGCTAGTGGAGTTGGCTAGTGAGGAAGCAGAGATGGGCGCGGAGGAGGACGGAGAAGGAGAAGAAGAAGTGGAGTAAAGAGAAGGAAAAATAGTTTTGTAAATAGTTGATTCTAATGTCAAAAGCGCAAGCCAAATAAGAAACAGAGGCGGAAACAGAGGGAAAAAGGAAAGAGACCTAAGGTTGGAGCGGACCAGGCTTGTCTGGGTACTTCCGGTGGAAGTCCGTAACAAGTTCCATTGCATGTCCTAACTCCATAGCGAGTAACCAGGATGTTTCGTCGTCAGTTCCTTCATAACCTAACCAGCGTACCAGGTACAGGAGTTGGCAGTGACGCCTTCTCCAATCGACCTTAGAGTCGAGAATCTCTTCGATCTCATATTCTGGTTCGCTGTCAACCTCAACCGGAGGTGGCAGAGGTTGGACGTGGTTCGGAATTATGTTTGGAGTTGAAGGTTCTAGTTGCGAAACATGGAAGATTGGGTGAACGGATTTCATTGGTTTGGGGAGACAGAGAGTGAAGGAGTGAGTACCGGGTTTAGCGATGATGGTAAATGGTCCCAGGTACTTTTCGGAGAGTTTCTTAGATGGTCGTATAGACTGGAGGTATTTTGCTTTGAGCATAACTTGATCGCCAACCTGAAAGTCCAGAGCTGGACTTCGTTTCTTGTCTGCTGGTCCTTGGTAGCATTGTTGCGCTTCCAGCATCTCTGACCGGAGGAACTCATGGAGTTTGTCCAAGTCCGTGACATAGGACTGAGCTGTAGAGGAAGACAGGTTTAGCTCAGAAGAGACGGAAAAGTTCAGATGGTAGCCCTTATTAGTGAAAAAGGGTGATACTCCAGTGGTAGCACTAGGAACATTGTTGTATGCAAACTCCGCGAGGGGCAGGAGCTCGGACCAGTTATCCTATTGGTAGTTGCAGTATATCTGGAGGTATTGCTCCAGGGTCTGATTGGCGTGTTCTGTTTGACCATCCCCCTCTGGATGATATCCGGAGGTGAAGTGGAGATGCATATTGAGAGCTTTACCTAGCGACCAGAAAAAGTGCGATACAAATTCGGAGCCCCTGTCAGAGGTGACATGGGAAGGAACTCTGTGCTTGGAGAAAACGTGAATCAGGAATAACTTGGTGAGTTGGGCAGAAGTGATTGTGTCATGAGTCGGAATGAATATAGACTGTTTTGACAGTCTGTCGATGACCACGAGGATGGCTGTAAAGCCTTCCAAAGGGGGAAGCTGTTCAATGAAGTCCATGGAGATGGAGTTCCATGGTTTCTCCAGGACTGGGAGTTGTTTCAGGAGTCCGTACAGATGATGACGAGGAGTCTTTGCATGAGCACAGGCTGTACACGAACTCACGTAGTTCTTTACAAAAGTCCTGATGTTGGGCCAAGTGTATTTGCGACGAATGAGTTCCAACGTCCAGTTTTGACCGAAGTGTCTGGTGGTCGGATGGTCATGGAATGTCTGGAGAATACGGAGATGGAGGTTGTTAGATTCCGGGACGTAGATATGATTGTCCCATAGGAGGAATCCTTCGGAATTGATAGTCCATCATGGGTTGGATGGCTTAGACAGAAGCAGGGGAGACACGACAGGATCGTTGGGGAGGGCAGACAAGATGTCCAAATGGAGTAGCTCGATGTCGACCAATGCTGAAGCTCAGAGTAATGGAGCTTCAAGGTATGTAGCTCGGAGGGATGATGTGAGCTGTTCTGGAGTGAAAATCAGCCTAAAATTGTCAGGGTTGACGTGAGCGTAGTCCTTATCCCCCTCTTTGGGGTAGACGTCCCAACGTCTAGTCAAAGCATCTGGCTTCACTCCGAGCTTACCAGGCCGGTACCAGACTACCATATTGAACTGATTAAGGTATTCGGACCACCAGGCTTGGCGTCGCGTCAGGAGCTTTGAAGTGGAGAAATATTCAAGGTTTTTGTGATCCGTAACAACGTCTATGGGGAGTTCGGAGCCTTCCAGGTAATGTTGCCATGATCTAAACGCCTCGTAAATAGCTAACAACTCCTTGTCATGCGTGTCGTAGTTCAACTCAGCTCTGGATAAGGTCCAGGAGAAGAACGCAACAGGGTGGAGTTCGTTGTCAGACGGAGTTGTGACGGAAAGAATACCGGCAACGGCGTAGTCGGAGGCGTCTGTTTCAATAGTAATGGGGACATCCAGAATCCAGTGCACAAGCACCAGAGCAGATATGAATGCGTCCTTGAGGCATTGGAAGGATTTCCGGCAGGCATTGGAGAAATCCCAAGGGACTCCCTTGTGAGTGAGATGAGTAAGTGGAATCACGATGTCGGAGTAACCTTGAATGAAATGACGATAGAAGTTTGCGAACCCGAGGAAGGACTGAATGTCCTTGACTTTCCTGGGTTCAGGCCAATCCATGATTGCCTTGATCTTGTCGGAGGCCATGGAAAGACCAGAGGGAGAAAGAACATATCCTAGATACTCAACCATGTCGGAGTGGAATTCGCATTTCTCCGGCTTGGCATACAAGCTGTTAGCATGGAGATGCCGGAGTACTTCATGGACATGTTTGCAATGCGATTCCTTGTCATGGGAGTATATCAGGATATCATCGAGGTAGACCACAACGCAGACGTCAAGCATGTCTGCGAAGATGTTATTGACAAACCGCTGGAAGGCCGCCGGAGCATTTGTAAGTCCAAACGGCATAACCAACCACTCGAAAGATCCATAACGAGTCTGGAATGCGGTTTTCCACTCATCTCCCTCTGCAATATGAACCAAATGGTACACATGACGGAGATTGATTTTCATGTAGACCTTGGCTCTGGAGGGAGCATTGAGGAGGTTGGAGGTACGAGGAAGGGGGTAGCGGTCTTTACATGTGATCTTGTTTAAACCTCGGAAATCAACACAGAGTTGGAGGGAACCGTCCTTCTTCTGGACGAACAACACCGGGGCTGCATGCAGGGACGTGGAGTGATGAATGAATCTGATGTTGAGGTGTTCGTCAAGGAAGTCACGAAGGGCTTGTTGTTTGGTTGAGGAAACGGAATAGATCCTTCCGACTGGAGGTTCTACATCTTCTTTCAAGTCGATCTTCAAGTCGTAGGGCTGATGCGGGGCTAACGTATCGGCCTTCTTCTTGCTGAAGACATCCGCAAAATCGTGGTATTCTGGAGGAACACCGGAGAGGTCAATCTTCTTGTCAGAAGACGACACAGCAGAGGCGGAGGTGGAGCGAGCGGAGATCTCTTCAGTAGATCAAAGGAAAAGGGAGAACTGGACTGAGCCCTCCATCTTGCAGGCACAATGAAATGCAGCTGCATTGATGAAAGAGATGTGGGGGGCAGGAAGTCTGGGAGCTTTTGGCAAATCTGGAGTGCTCGAAGAAGTGTCGATGAGCGATGGAGTTGCCTTGGAAGGCATGGGGGTCGATATCGGGGTTGGCATCCTGTCTGCAGGAGTTCAGAAAGTAATGCTGCTCATAACCCAGTCAATCAATGGATTGTAGCGGGTGAGCCAGCAATGTCCGAGAACAAGGCTGCATTGAGGATCCAACAAGATTACATAATATACGTTGGAGGTAGAGATGCTGGAAGCGAAGGAGATGGTCAGATCTATAGCAGAGTTAATAATGGAAGCGGAAGAACTGTCGAACAAGCGTAGACTAATTGGAGGGACGGAGTACATAGAAAGATTATGTTTATCTACAAAAGAAGAGTCTATGAAACAATGAGTAGAGCCGGAATCAACAAGAACTGGTACATCGGAGATATTATGTACAGGCAATAATATTAGTGGGCGAAGAGAATTAGGATCGGAAAGAGCAGACGCGTTGAGATGTAACTCCTTGAGAGCACAGTCAGGTTCAATGTGACTCCCAGCCTGTGCGGACACTCGAGAGTTGCGCTCTATTTTTTCGCCTCTGAGGAAGTGGAGGTCAAAGTTGGCGCATCCGGAGTTACTGATGCAGCTCAAGCCTTTGACACTCTAGAGTTTGACTTCGGGCATTCCTTGGCAGAATGACCACTCTCACCACAGAAAAGATATAAATTTAAACAGAGACAGCGCTGACGTTCCTCCGGAAGGAGTTTACTGTCTTTGCCTAATTTAGAAGAAATCGTAGAAGGTGTAGGGGAAGTGTTACCCTTCTTGAAAGAATTGTTTCCTCCTCCGGAAGATCCGGAGTTGGAGGCAGAGCTAGAGAACGGATAGAAACCTTTGGACTTGTCGTCCTTAGGTTTGGAAGATGAAGTTGGAGCAGAGCTCGATGACTTGTGGGAAGAATGGGGGTTGCTGGAGTTCAATCTGGAGGCCTTTGAAGTGCACGAGATCTCTTCCCTGTGCTCCCAGTACCTCTGGTCGATCTGTTGGGCCAGAATGCACAAGTCGTAGATGGTGTCGGGTTTGCCGTGACAAGCAATTTCGTCTTTGATGCAATCCGGAAGTCCGTTATAGAAACTCCGGCGGAGGGCACCGGGTCCCCACTCGTAGACTTGGTTTGTGAGGCGATTCCACTCGACAATGTATTTGGAGATACATTGGGTCTCCCTCATACACAGTTGCTCAAGCTGAGCTTCTGCTTCGGCAATGGGATCATGCGGTCTGAAATTTGACTGGAGCTCAAAGAGAAAAGCTCTCCAGTCATCCATCCACAAGGGATGATTGGCTGGGGCTAGATCTCCGAGCAAGTCCGGCTCAAAGTAGTCCAAGGCCATACCCTTGAGGTAGGACTGGGCGAACATGACCTTCTGGCGATCACGCTTGAACGACTTGGGGTTCGCCTGGAAATTGATTTCGCACTGGATGACGAAGGGGCGGAGCTTCTTCGGGTCAGACCTGTCGAAGGTGTCTGGTTCTCAGACTTTAGTCTTGGAGTCGCTAGTCGGTTCTTTGTGACGAAGTGCCTGACGCATCATATCACAGATGGCGTTGGTGAGTTGGTTGAACGGCTCGAAAGCCAATGGGACTTTGTTCGGGGGTTGGTCATCATCGTCTCAGAGGAGATGATCGATGTCTGGTTCTTTGTCGTCATCATCGCTGTTATTATCAGGATTGGGGTCGTCAGGGTCATCACTGCTGTCACCACCACCTCCGAAACCACCGAAACCACCAGTGGCTGCCCGGGCTGGCATCGGAGTGTCAGTTCGACGATGTTCTCCATAGAAGTCGTTGTCGTTGTTGTCCGGGAAGAGTGTGATGTGTGGTTCATCAACGGTTATCTCCAGAAGTGGAGTAAGTGGAGACAGGGGTCACCACCTCTGAGAGATAGAGGGAGCCTGGCATTGGGTGAGACTGATGTATTCGCCTGGTACCGAGCACGAGGAGCCAAAGGCACTCTGCAGGATACCAGTATGAGTGGTGTGCGTACGCGACATAGGGATTTGGAATAGGGGACCTTGACAAGTATGAGTTTGAATATACTGTCAAGTCCAGTCCTCCGGGCTTAGGTCTGGCGGAGGGGAACGAAAGGGACAGAGGTGTCAACTAGGGTCGATCCAGGGTTCGGAGACGGAGGTACGGAGATACGGAGGGGTGAGGACATTGGTGCAGGACATATGTGTCACGCCCTTGTCAAGTCCCTGGTCCTCGTATTTAGAGTAGAGAGAGTAGGAATGGAGACTAGTCAGACTCAAGCTAGGAGGTGACTTATTTGATATTCAAACTAAAGTACAATGGAGAAACTACAGGAGTTTATATACTAATGTCCGGTGACAACTCCGGACCGGGAACTACTAGGGTCGAAGGTTAAGCGAGGGCTATGTACACAGAGATGAATAAGTCGGAGGATGGAGAATATCGGAATACCGACTAAGCTGACTAAAGGTGTAATACGGACTTACGAAGTTGAACTAGAACAAAAGGAGAGAATATAAGCAGTACTGTCCAGAGTGCCCAACTCCGACGAAGTCCGGAACCCTAAGGACCATTGCGATATCCGGATGACCGGAGATGACCAGAGATGGACTTCGCAGAAATCAGGGGATATGACAATCCCCCTGGCAAACACAGTGAAGAGTGCATCTGTGTTCAATATACTCTCGTCTCTAGCCTTTATGAAGTGGATGAAACAAACCACAGAGTCTTTGAATGCATCACAAAAAGTGGTCTCGTTGTTGGGATCATCAGACTTGCTCTTTAAGATGGTGGCCACTCTATCAGAGGTGAAGAGATTCTTGATGAAACTGACGAGGTTACACCCTTGGCTGAAAATTGGTAGGCGGCCACAGTAGTCCTCCAGTATGGTGTCCATATATGCTCACATGAGGAGTAGATGCATGACAACTTCCCCACACTGTCCAAGATCTATCCAGTTGTGATTGAGGGTGCTTGTAAGTATCTTCACCATGACATCCAAATGGTCCTTGTCAGAAATCTGAAAATGATGTATTTGTTGGGCCGCTGCTTTGGCAAGGAGAGGTTCTGAGGGATACCCTGATCTGAGGTACTTTGCAGTGTTGTGGCACAGAATAAGCAGTTCACATATGGTTGGCTACCAGCTTAGCTTGTTGGACTGTTGGTATGCAGTTCAGTTCGAAATCCAGCCTGAGTAAAACATCCACAATTGCAACTAGTGCCAGTGGAAAATTATCAAAATTTGAGAGGTTCACATGAATGTCATGACTTCCTAGTAATTTCCCTTGTGCAAAGGAAACAAGCATCTGGAACTTCTGCTCCTCTCCAGTCAATCTGTAGCCTGTGAGCATTGTCCACCAGCTAGAGGGTATGAGTGGGGTACTGTGATCAGCACATGAACAAACTCACAGCAGATGACCCCACTTTGCTAAATATTTGATCTTGACAAGGTGATCCAAACATAGCTTGTTGGGGAAGATCTTCATATCAGGTGCACAATCAAAAGGCATTTCAGTAATTGGTGCTCTCAAATTAGCTACCTGTTCCAAAACACATTTGGAAGTGGCCATCTGTGGAGGAGGCATGAGCAGTTGGAGCGAAGACTGTGTGGAAATCAATAGACAAAAGAGGGGCTGGGCATAGAACTCAGCGACTGCTGAGCACAAGATGTTGAGTCTGGTGCGACATTTTGGATCATGCGACATGGGTTTGTTTAGCACATGGGCTTTGTTGATACATATCACGACCTTGACATTCTTGGTGCTCTTGTAGCACTACTCCAATGTGTTGAGTAGCTTATCCAGAGAGTCCATCGCTGTCTGACTAGGGTTGGACACATTGCCAGCCCTCTAAGAGAGTATGTTATATGCCTAGTCCCCTAATGAATTGCAATTCAACATACCTTGCACATTCCAATCGCATTTGCATAAAAGTTCTGACGATATGTTGGGTTCCACATCCTATTGTGCCATCCAGTAACAAACTGCTCTTCAGATATAGATTGTTGAGGAAGTTCAACATGCCTGACTTCATTGGCTGCACATAAAAACAAAGAGGAGAAGAATGCCAGATAATGCCCCTTGATGACATCCACATTACCATCACTGTGAGCACTCACTAAGAATTCGTGCAGTAGTTCATCTGTGGGTGGATAAGTAGTGCCTGAACTGATATTAGCGATGCAGTAAAGTAAAAAGGATGAGTGTACGTATGTCACCCTCACTCTAGATATTCATGAGGATGTTACAGACTTTCTTTCCCAGTTCATGGGCCATTTGTGACTTGCCTGTTCCAGAGCTTTGTACCATGGAGCAGATGTTCCCATATGGAAAATTCTTCTTCATGTCATTTATGTTGTCATAAAGAAGACGATCACAATCCCCCTCATAAGGTACATTCCATGCGGCTTGGACAGCTACAGGGAGATCCTAGTGTCCAAAGGTATTGTCAGTGGATATGAAGAGCACACCTTGCATATCCTGCAAGTTCAACTCTGACCCCTGAGTGTTGGGGTCTGTGGCATGCCCTGTCTGGGATATGGTATGCTGGAGGTAGTCAAGATAGAAGAATTAGGTCTGAGACATGGTCAGCAGGCCAAATCACTGATCCAATTTTAATACATCTTCAAAAGACTTGTTGTGCCAACCTGTCATGAGCTGTTCCTTCAAATCCTCCCTTTCATCAAGGAGTTTTGTCATTTGATCGCTGCCATGTAATAGTTCCCTTGCATGGTTCATGATGATCCACAAAAGTGTTTCAATGTTTCTTTCATCGACTGGCATGTGTAACATTTCCTCAGTTTTCTACAGGTTATCCGATACTTAACGGACTCTTACTCAGTTTCCTTTCTATTTTCTTTCTTGTTTGGCACTTAGCTAAGGGGTTAGCAGAAAGAGACTCAAGGGCGAACCTCGACCAGTCCAGACCAAGGACACATGGCTCAAGGCTATGCCACCCTTGATGTCATCACCCCGGATCGACTCATCGAGGCTATGCACGGCTATACGTTGCCAGCACACACCTTTCCATAATTAGCCCCTATGACTCGGACTGACTCGACTAGGGTACAATATGACTTGTCCCCTCGTCCTAACTCATATGTCTCTGCCCTGGTGCTTTGCCTCATGTACCAATAGCATATTTAACGTAGGATAGCCTCGCTAGCACGGACCAGGCACAGCCATGTACAGTAGAGTATAAATACCAGGCTCGAAGCGAGACAAGACCCCCAGTCTTGTTCTCCTTCGATATTTCCCTCTCTCACCTATACGCTCGAACACCCCTTCTCAAGCATCCAGCTCTTAAGTGAGTTAGGTCATTTCATTAGAACAAGACTGACCTTTACCCACCGGATTAGCTACCTGCCAGAAGAACACAAGTCGACTAAAGGAACCCAGGGTTAACCAGTAGGGACCTCCCTCTCGCCCGTCTGGAGTACTGAACACAGGTCAAGTGTTGTACAGTACTACTGTGTTGAAGATTTATTGGAATACTCCCTCGCCGGAACAAGAGGTTTCCCAGACCCAGTAGCAAGGGCTGGACCATCCACCGTAACCCTAGAAGACCTCGTACTGGATTGGCCAGTGGAGTTGAAAGTTGAAGATGAAGAGGACCTACAGGTAAAGGAACAGCATTCCCCCTTATCCATAGGGGAATCGCATCAGGAGCTCACGAAGCCCATTACAGCTACTCTACCTGGATTCAGAACCAGAGGGAAGAGAAGTAGCTGAAAGGAGATCGGAAGAGTCAGAAGGATTATCCGACTACTGTACTAGTTTAGATGAAGGATTAAGGACCGCCAGGGACAGAAGCACCCTAGGCCCGGACGACGCGCCATCCACATTAGTTGAGAACGAGGGAGATCTATACAGGGATATTGTAATCCCATTCCAGCATGAAGAAGACACACCGCCCTACCGCCCCTCTACCCCTGATCGCCCAGCCCCGCTTCTTGATGAACCGGTAGACTGGTCATGCGTAACCAGTAGCAGACATCGTGGATCAACAACTGAGGCAAGTGGATATAGACGTGTGACTAGAGAGAGGCTTCGACAGGAGATCAACGATCTTATATAGGAGGGGATACACCTTGCTGAGGAGAGAGACAGGAACGCCGCCAGAGCAGCCAAACTTAGACAATGGGTTCACGCAGCACGTGATAACATCCAGGAGTGAATACGAATTCGAGAGAGAGCTCCTACACCCCATCCTCCTCACCCTGCTTCTCACCTCCGCTGGTTTCGTCCTCACAAGCCTCTTGCTCGCGATATCATTACTCCTCTCCAACCCCGCTCAACACTTAGGCAACCTCGTCATTACTATCCATATTAAACTACTATACGTGCAATATCAAATAGTAGAAGACCCTACCCTGATCCTAGTACCACCGAGAGAAGAGCGCGTAATTGAAGAAGCGCCCCTGCACTTAATTGAAGAAGCTCAGGAACAAGTAGCAGAAGAAGAAAGGGGAGAACCCGAAGCATCAGACTCCGACGAAGGCCCATATCGAGGACCAATACCTAGGGATGAGCAGATAGAACGCGCACCCAGGCATACCATTGGACAGTCCCCAGCTGAAAGAAGGAGAGCCTTTCGTCACCGATATATCCTTGCAAGAGAAAGAACTCTAGCCGCTAGGGCAGCAAGAAGGACTCAGGAGATAGCCGAAAGGACGCTTACTCAT
This sequence comes from Boletus austroedulis, assembly GCA_038089435.1. NCBI lineage: Eukaryota > Fungi > Basidiomycota > Agaricomycetes > Boletales > Boletaceae > Boletus > Boletus austroedulis. Next base: position 8,461 of record JBBPKX010000219.1, on the reverse strand, counting down.
CTACGAGAATTGGACGATCAGATCTCAGATCAAACACCATATACGCTGAGACCCATCAGACGTCCCACCCCTTTTCCCATAGACAGTGATGAGTCATCCCTTTGACCACCAGGCTTTTGTAGCCAATCTCCAGGCAATACAGATTAATGCCACACTCGCCAATGACCTCCTTAATCTATTCGACCATCTTACAGAAAGACATGATGACGCACAAGCTGTGCTCAATCTTAGCACCACTATGACAAGGAGGCAAGCAGCAACCATTGCCGCATTAGAAAATCAAATCAACCAAGCAACTACTCAAATCACCGCCCTGCAGGCGTTATCAGCAGCAAACCCCACCACAGCGCCGAAGCTTAGTAAAGCTTTCGTGGACCCCAGATCGTATAACGGATCTCGATTCAAATTTGAGGAATGGTGGATGAAAATCCAATCATGGTTACATGAAAACGCTGCAGTGTTTCCACCAGCAAGCCAGAAAGCCGTTATTGCCGTCCTATCTCGGTTAGAAGGACAAAAGGCTGGAGGCTTTGCATGAACAAAGTTGGATCTCCTCTCACAGGGAGGAACCTATACTTGGGCCACCCTAGTAACGGAGATCGAAGCCCTCTTTAGATCCGTGAATCAACAAGAATGGGCTAGAGCAAAATTGCAATCGCTAAAACAGGGAAAGATGCCGATAGATGACTGGATCATCAAATTTATGGAGTATGAACTCCAAACAGGAATGGATACATCGCATCTTATCTCTATCATCGAGAAAAACATTGATCAAAAGATCATTAATCACATCCTCATGGAAGGACCCAGACCGGCAACAGTACCAGACTATCTGGAGAAGTGTAGAGTCATCGGAACAAGGAGGCAACTCCTTTCCTTCATCCATAACGGGACAACCGCTAGATGGGACCCCTTTGCCATGGATGTAGATCGCATGGAGATGGAGGAAGAACTGGAACTCGAGGAGGATGATCAGGACCTCGCCATGATCAGAAAAGGAAAGGCACGTGTAGGAAAAAAGTTTAAAAAGACACGAGCCTGGATCAGCATGTGCTTCAACTGTGGAAAGCCTGGACACTTTGTGAAGGAATGCCAGCAATCATCAACTAAATGCCCAGATTGTTCCTGGATGCAAGGGAAGCATAAGCCTAATTGCGTAAGAGTAAAGACGAGATCTGCCCGCTCGATATGCGAATCGCCCGCTATGTCATGGAGCGACGAAGAAGACATCCCACGCGCATGCAAAGGAATGACCATGGAACAAGTGAAAGCGCTATTCCAATCCATGCCCTCAAGCTCGGGAAAAGCTTGAGCAGTCTGGAGGAGCTGAGCAACCACTCTGCCAAAAGAAGCTCAGATGCACGTGCCATGTCATTAATCTCAGAAGGATACGAATCTATGCCAGCCATTATTCAGGAAAAACCCCATGGCCTACGGCCCACGGACATAGACATGCGACACCTCACCGCTATCGCAGCTGAAATAAAAGAAGAAATAGCCAAGAAAAGAGAGATCGAGCTACCGATCACTATCTATACCGAAAATGGAAAAGAAGCCCCAGTGAGAGCCCTATTAGATTCAGGGTCACACGTAACGTTCATAGACCAAAGATGGGCTAAAGAAAACAGAATACCACTAAAGCCGTTACCACACCCCATCATCCTCTATAACGTGGATGGCACAAGGAACAGCGCCGGAACACTGAAGTACTATGCACGCGTTGTAATGGAGTATGATGGACACTGAGAAGAAATGAAGGCCAAGATTGCCAACCTCGGAAAGAATAAAGTAATCCTTGGATTTACCTGGTTAAAGCATCATAACCCAGAAATAGATTGGGAGAAGCAGACAGTACGGATGATGAGATGCCTGACCAAATGCAAGAACCCATTCCTACATCATCTTAACCGACTTGAAATGAAAGACGCGCAGACCCTCACAGAGATGCGCAAAGGACAGCAAGTAGACAAGAAACTTGCGGAGCTAATGGATAAAAACAAGTCACTGGAGGAACTAGTACCGAAAGAATATCACAAGTACCTCCACGTGTTCTTGAAAAAGGAATCAGAATGAATGCTGATTAGAAAACCATGGGATCATGCTATAGAACTAAAGCCGGACTTTGTGCCGAAGAAAGGAAGGTTGATACCCCTTGATCCCGTGCAGCAGAAAGAGGTTAGCGATTTCATAGATGATCAGCTCTCGAAAGGGTATATTCGACCCTCTAAATCGCCTCAAACCTCCCCCATGTTCTTTGTACCAAAGAAAGATGGAAGAAAATGAATGGTGCAGGACTATCGTTATCTAAACGAATTCACCATTAAAAATAATTACCCCTTACCCCTCATATCCCAACTTGTCGATAAATTAGCTGGAGCGAAACTCTTTATGAAGATGGATCTCCGATGGGGATATAATAATATATGAATCAAAGAAGGAGACGAATGGAAAGCCGCCTTCATCTGTCACAGAGGTTCATTCGAACCCCTAGTAATGTATTTTGGACTATGCAACTCCCCTGTGACCTTTCAGACGATGATGAACGAACTATTTGCGGACATGGAGGATGTATGTGTCGTCTACATCGATGACATCATGATCTTTACAAAAACTGATAACCAAAAGGAGCACAATCGAATCGTACTCAAGGTTCTCGCACGCCTCGCCGAGAACAATCTATTCATAAAACCAGAAAAATGCTATTTCTGAGTAAAGCAGGTAGAATTCCTTGGAATGATCGTTACTTCTGACAGGATTCAAATGGACGAAGAAAAGGTTAAAGCCATCCAGGAATGGCCTATGCCAACTAAAGTAAAGAACATCAGAAGCTTCCTTGGACTAGCTAACTTCTACCGAAGGTTCATAGAAGGTTACATGCAGATTGCACGACCGCTCAATGACCTGACGAAGAAGGATATCATATTTGAATGGACGGAGCGCCAACAGAAGGCCTTCAACGATCTAAAAGAGAGATTCACCACTGCCCCTATCCTCGCCTATCCCGATATAGATAAGCAATTCCGCCTTGAAACGGACGCATTGGACTTTGCAACAGGCGCAGTGTTATCCATAGAGAAAGAAGGAAAGTGGCATCCAGTCACCTATTCCTCTCACTCCATGATGCCAGAAGAACAAAACTACCCCATTGCCGATAAAGAAATGCTCTCAGTCGTATGAAGTCTGGAGCAATGGCGTCACTACCTAGAAGGAGTGCAAGAAGAATTTGAGATATGGAATGACCATGCGAACCTCCAATGGTTCATGAAGAGGCAGGACCTTAATAGAAGACAAGCGAGATGGGCTCAGTACCTATCCCGTTTCCGTTTCAAATGGGTACATAAAGCGGGAACTCAAATGGGAAAACCCGATGCCCTTTCTAGACGAGAGGACCACTCAGACAGAAAAGATGAAGATAATAAAGGAGTAACCGTAATTCCCCAAGAAAAGATCCGTACAATTCACTTGAAGACAGACGATGATGAAGTAGTCCAACGGATCAAGAATCTTATCCATAGATTGAAAGAAACCGAGGTACAAAACCTAGAAAAGCGATATGAAGTCCATATAGAGCAAGAAGATTTGCTAGTGGACAAAAATGGAAAGATCTTCGTGCCAGACGACGAAGAACTCCAAATGGAGATACTACGATTACATCACGACACACCCGTCACCAGACACCCAGGAGGAGAGAAAACAATAGAGTTAATATGCCACAGCTACACATGGCCAGGAATGATGACGAAGATAAAAGAATACGTCGCTAGATGCGACCTATGTGCATGACACAAAGGAGCCAATGCCCTGCCAGCCGGAAAGCTATTACCGCTCCTGATACCGGAAAGACCATGGGAAGATATCTTTGCCGACTTCATTACTGACTTGCCGACCAGCCAAGGGCTAGATGCTATCCTGGTCGTCATCGACCGATTCTCGAAAGAGGTAGAATTCATCCCTTGTAAAAAGACCATCACAGCACTGCAGACCGCCCACCTCTATCTAGATCACGTCTGGAAGACGCACGGTCTACTCTGGACCATAACGTTGGACCGAGGACCGCAGTTCATGTCACAGGTGATGACAGACTTATGCCGCAGACTAGGAATAAAGCCGAAGTTATCCACCGCCTTTCACCCGCAAACGGACGGACAGACGGAAAGGATTAATCGAGATCTGCAGCAATTCCTCCAACTCTTCTGCTTCTCGCAGCAGTCGAAGTGGACTAAATGGCTAGCTATTGCACAATTCTCATATAACAGTAAAGCTCAAGCGTCGACCAGATCATCGCCCTTCAGCATAATGCACACATACCAGCCAAGAATGGGCTTTGAGCAGTGCACAACTAAGGCATCTGCAGCTGAAGAACTATCGGAGCATATAAAGAAAGTATGGGAACAAATCCAAGAGAATCTGGCAAAAGCTCAGCGGTATATGAAGGAACAAGCAGATCGTCATAGATTGGACACCCCACCATACCAGATCGGAGATCAGGTGTGGCTATCCACGGAAAACCTAAAATTGACCAGAGCATCAAAGAAGCTCACGGAAAGATGGATCGGGCCCTACGTTATCGTTCGCCTAGCCAGACCTAACGCGGTAGAGCTGCATCTTCCCTGATCAATGAGAATCCACCCGACGGTCAATATATCCCACGTCAAACCTTATAAAGAACGACTACCCGGACAAGCTGTTATGGAGCCCAGACCGGTCCTGGTGACCGAGGAAAGGGAAAACGAATGGGAAGTCGAGAAAGTAGTGGATAGCAGATGGGTTAGGAACCACCTCCAATTCCTGGTGCATTGGAAGGGATATCTGGAGGAGGAACGGACTTGGGAACCAGAGTCCAACCTTGAGCATGCGAAGCAGGCAATCGCAGACTTCTATAAACAAGCGCCAAGCACCCCTTGAAAACTCCGCGTCACAGTACTGGACTTCTTTAATTTATTCAAGCATTGCGGATCCCCCATACCAGAAAAGCCTGTGCATTTGCTGCCATTTGATCAACTAGATCATCCGTAGTAGATCGCCCCAGGGGTGCGCCTGGGTTACCAATGCTCTTATTGTTGATCGAGCCTTGCTCTCACAATGGACCGCATTCGCATCCACCTCGCTGCACTCCACACCACACTCGCCCGTCTCCGTCTCCGATCCCCTATTTATATGTTGTCACGTTCTGCTCCTGACAGTCCCGAAAGTCCGGAGGAAACTATAGAGGAAAATGTAGCAGAGGAAGATCCCAACGCTGTGTGGGACGATGAATGGGACCCTACTCACCTGCTGGAAAACCATGCGGAGCATTGGGTATTTATTTGGGATAACACATCAGACTCCCATAGCATCCCTAACACCGCATCAGTTTGGGGTGACTATGAAAGCACACACGAGTCACTGCCGGACCTCGTGTCTACCCCGGACCCCACGGATCCCCAGTGGACGCCTGAGAACTGGCCTGGTCCTTGGGAGTTGGCCAGCGAACCATGGCACATATGGTTGCCGGGCGCAATGCCGGTGCCGGAGGTCATGGAAGCAGTCCCGATCCTGGATCCCCTTCCACCAATCCACCCCAACGCCATGTTGTGGCCCGTGCCTTACTACTGGCCGGACATTGGTCCCTCAGGACAGTATCGTCCCCAGATTACCCAGTGGCCACCCCATATGAACATGCCTCAGGAGCAGTGCGGGTATTTCGCTTGGTTCTTGGCACACCTCGACTGGCCGGAGGGGCTGCCCGAGGATGAATAGTTAGCTGTCAGGATGTCAGCTCATAGGGAGGGGGTAGTGTAACATTTCCTCAGTTTTCTACAGGTTATCCAATACTTAATGGACTCTTACTCAGTTTCCTTTCTATTTTCTTTCTTGTTCGGCACTTAGCTAAGGGGTTAGCAGAAAGAGACTCAAGGGCGAACCTCGACCAGTCCAGACCAAGGACGCATGGCTCAAGGCTATGCCACCCTTGACGTCATCGCCCTGGATTGACTCATCGAGGCTATGCACAGCTATATGTTGCCAGCACACACCTTTCCATAATTAGCCCCTATGACTTGGACTGACTTGACTAGGGTACAATATGACTCATCCCCTTGTCCTAACTCGTACGTCTCTGCCCTGGTGCTTTGCCTCATGTACCAATAGCATATTTAACGTAGGATAGTCTCACTAGCACGGACCAGGCACAGCCATGTACAGTAGAGTATAAATACCAGGCTCGAAGCGAGACAAGACCCCCAGTCTTGTTCTCCTTCGATATTTCCCTCTCTCACCTATATGCTCGAACGCCCCTTCTCAAGCGTCCAGCTCTTAAGTGAGTTAGGTCGTTTCAGCATGTATTGAGTAGTGTCATCAATGATGATCTTGTGGTTGATTTCCTTGATTCTCTCTTCAGATGGGGAGAGGGACAGCCCAGATTCCATGACTTTTTGTTGTTTGTCACGATGGGAAGTGGAGCCAGAAGTATTGCATCATCAGACATGGTGGATCAATGCTGATTACTGTCTTTTTCATGTGACTTGTCACCCATGTGAAATTCATGTCAATAAACACAAAAAGTCATGGAATTGACTTTTCTGAGCCTCCAAGTCATCTGAACCTTCGTGCATGAACCAGATGACCAAGCAAGGTTTAGGCTCTGCCTCAACATTGCTGATGAGCTGTGTGTGACCTTCTCTTGTTACAACTGCACACATCAGAGACCAACATGCCATAAATAGTTTATCTTGAACCTACAGACGTCTTTTCCCATGTGGACCTTTGTTGCAAGTTGGAATAGTGCCACTGCTGGTCTATTGTACCTACATTGCAATATATGACCCATACTTTTGGACCTGGTGTGCTTGTAACTACTAGCCTGGCATATTGATCTATAAACAATGTTTTTGCTGATCCTTAGCTTTGTGACATGGTCCTTGCAACACTGTCCTGCCTTGTTTTAACCACACTTGCTCTGTATTCTGTTCCATTTCATTCTTTCATGCTCTTTCTGGCAAGTGCTGCTGCTGTCAAAAATGACATATTCCTGGCTCAAGGATCCACTCACTCAACCACTGTACCACCTAGCATTCTTCCAACCTCCATACTTTTATTCCTTTCAGAAGCATACAACCTCTTTCAAAGCACCATTATAGAGTGCTGGTTGACATTCTGGGACATTGTTTGGCATAGCACAGAGATTACATCTCTCCTTAGCTTGCCTCTGCCAATATTTCACAACTATGGTATGTATATCATATGGCTTAAGTGAGTGGATCTATGATGTCTTAGTCATCACATTCAAGTACTTATTACAGTATCTTGATTCTGCAGCATCATACAGCCTTTATTCCCCTTCCCAATATTGCACCAAGCCATCCTGCCTGTTATGCTTGGCCTGGGTGAAACAACCAACTCACTTAAGAGCTAGTATGCTTTCAGAAGATGTATGTGAGGGGCAGAAGTAAGGAGGAAAACAAGACTGGAATGTCTTGTTGACCTGGCCTAGTATTTATACTCTACTTGTCATATCTCTGATTTCTGTGAAGTTCAACTCCAGTCTTCTCTGGTATTCTGGACATTACAATGGTCTTAGGATTCTGGACTTCATTGAAGTTAGGCACTTCAGACAGTACTTTTTATATTGTCTTTTTTTGTTCTAGTTCAACTTTGTAAGTCTATATTACACCTTTAGTCAGCCTAGTTAGTATTCCAATATTCTCCATCCTCTAACTTATTCATCACTGTGCACATAGCCTTTGCTTAACCTTCAATCCTAGTAGTTTCTAGTCCAGAGTTGTCATCAAACATCAGTATATAAACTCCTATAGTCTCTCTATTGTACTTTACATAGTTTGAATATTAAATAAGTCATCTCCTAGTTTAAGTCTGACTTAGTCTCTATCCTCTGTTCTTACCCTCTGCTCTAAATACAAGGACATGGGACTTGATAAGGATGTGACACATATGTCTTGCACCAATATCCTCATCCCTTTATATCTCTGTATCTCCATCTCCATATCTTCAGTCAACCCTAGTCAACACCTCTGTCCCTTTTGCTTTTCCCCACTTAGAATCTTCATTGAACTTGAGCCCAGAGGACTGGACTTGACACTACTATACATGGCTGTGCTAATGAGGCTATACTATACATGAGTGCATAATGCTATTCATACATGAGATGTAGTATTATGGCAGAAACATACATTTTCATCAGCAAACCAACCTTTCCAGACTACAGAGCTGACAGATCCACACTCTGTGTAGTCTGTACAAGTACTATATGTGGCTTATTCCTCAATCTTACAGGTGTTAAGCTACCAAGGTCTATACCAATCTGTAACAATACATAGTCTGTACAAGGATGTAATAAGGATGCTATGTTTGGAAGTGACACCATACAACAGTGCACCATACTTGGATAATACTAATTAGAATATTTAAATACATGTTGAACTACTACTACTAGTTTATTCAGTGGGTTCAGTCCTCTCATGCC
>JBBPKX010000218.1:7976-21558 GCA_038089435.1 Boletus austroedulis | reverse complement strand
GTTCATCACTTTTACCTTTCAACTATTCATGACACATGTTCACGTCGCCTACGACATCAGACAAGCTTAGCAATGCTCGTGTCCACGAATTGCTCTAAATCAAATCCCCCTATGGGAACCGTCACTACACCTGCCTTTTGGAGAACACTACAAGTGCAAGTATCAATATGTGGTCCGGACGAACTAGTGCACAGTACTCACGCAAGCGTGTCAGTAATAACATATGCCGGCATTACTGCGCAGTCGTCTGGGTACGCAACCGCCTGTAGCCATGCCTATACACAGCAAGTCCAACAACGCGCATGAGTCACCCATCAGACCGACCAGACAAGAAAGGAAAGAAACACAAAAGTCTTACCTTGATGTCCTCTTCCGGGTACCCAAACGTATCCTGGATGAACGCAACGCTCGGACCGGCGCGATGCTCGGGGGAAGAGAACCTCCGCACATGGTCTGAGAGCCCGCTCAAGAAGGCGCCGAGGTCGCTCAGCGCTGCGCGCGTGGGGTGTGCCGCGATGAGCCAAGATGGCCACGGCGTCGGCACCTGCCCAATCTAGCCAACCAATGCACAGGAAACGTGTGCCGCATCAGTACGCACGAAACGCAGCGCGGGAACAAGAAACAGGGGGGGAAGACACGGCATGACCTGACGCCCCCGCTTGCACGCCGTTGCAGCGCAACCCATGTCTCGTATCATGACGGACAACCACTTACGAAACGACACGCCCCGGCGTCGACAAACGGTTTGGTAGTGAACCATTCCCACATGAACGCGCTTGTCGACCCCTCGTTGACGGAATCGATCAAGCCTCGGAGGTCATCATTGACTGCGGCGAACCGGTGAGTTCGAAAATAGCGCGACGGCGTGGCAACGTGTGTGTGTGAGGTGTTGGAGCGTACCTTGAAACTGGAGGTCCTCGGTGGGCCACCCTTGCTGTAGCGCCATCACGTACGCCATTGTTTGACTGCCGCTGTGTCGTGTCGTCGCATCGGATTGGTTGCCATTATCGCCAGGCGCAAAAAGGCACGAGGGGCATGGGGTCAAGAACGAGGTACGACGCAAGATAGGAGAGACGAGAGTTTACCTCCCGTGCCTTGAAATTCCGAGTGTCGTACCCTCTAGATCGGAAATCTCATTGTATTGAGAGTCCTTGGATCCTGTGATCACAGCCCTATCCATAGGGGTCAGCTGTGGTATTCTCACTTGGTTCCGCAGAGGACGAATGGGGCTAGTGTACTCGCCATCTCAGGGGGGAAGTGACATAGCTTCCGACGAGTTTGTACGCCTTGGATCCCTTTGCGATCCCTGCGATCAGGGGATCCGTGAGCGCGCTGACATATCACAGGGCCGCAGATGTGGTCGACTATCGGATCAGATACAAGACACTCGGAAGAGCCGAGAGGGACGTACATCGCAATGTCAATCTCATTGTTGGTCAGACGGGAGATTAATTGGCCCGTCCCACCTTGATGTCGGCGTTCAGTTAATCAACGTTATCGAGCACGAGGTCTTGCCATTCTCACTGGGACACTCGACAAGTGTGAACGTCTCCTCTTGGTCAGCGGCTGCAAACTGGAGTAAAGGAGCGCAGAAGTGCTCCCGAACTGCAAGCATTGGATCAGTGCTAGCATCGGACTAGTTGTGGAGAACACATCACCGTATCCTATCCTCAGTGGCATTAGTATGGAATTAATGGGTGTTAACGAAAAGAATCTGACACACAAGACTTGCCTCCTGAGACTTGGGCTAAATTTACCAATCGGGGTACTGGACCTCCGAGTGGCCTCGGATGTTGCACACAACAAGAACTACATTCATCTAACATACGAAACAGTATTTTGAAGTAGCAACCAATCATTGTATAAGGATCATCCATGCCAGCACAAAGTAAAAGAGCCTAGTAGGGTTCAGAAAACCGGTGACTGGGAAATCACTACCCACTTACAACAGTGGATATACGGCAAGGAGGATGCGCTGCTGTTCTATCTTTGTACCGTCCAAGAAATTGATAGAAGCTGTTTGTCTGTAAGCGAACGGTACACCGGCAAGTGCGGAAAATTACCCCAGATACACCAGACCCATGCAGCCAGTGCAATCGGCGCACGTACCCAGATAATGCGAATGAAGCATGCTACAAGTGCTGCTATGTCCAATGGTGCGATGCAGTACCCGAGGACACATAGACCCTGGAAGAACGAACTTCGGAATAGTCAACAACGACACGTGCATTCCACCAAATTTAGTGTTGTACGTACACTCTACCTCCAAGTAACTGGGTATAAAAAGATCTGTAAAGGATAACACGGGAAGCACTGTTGGAATTTGAACCTACTTTTGCTTGAATTGTCACCACGAGAGACCCCACGGAAACAATTACCACCACGCTCGTGAATACCCCAAGCGCCTGGCTGGCTGGTGCCTTCAATGCAGATCAGTTAATCCGCTCAAAACATCGACTGTAAGTGTGCATACATTCACGCTAAGCATCAAACCGAGGGCAAGGCAAAGTAGCAATGGCCCCCAGAGGTCCCAATCTCTGGTATGGGTAAGACCCTATTCTTCAGATGATAACGCAGTATACCTCAGGACTTCGCGCCCAGTAGCTTTGCGTGGATACAACACTTGAACAAGTTTCGAGTATATGGAGACAAGATCACGCGTCTGCACGTCCATCAGTACAGGCTAAGTGGCAAGGGGATGACACGAACGATCGTCGCCATGACGGGCTCGTCGAGGGTGTCGACTCCCGTGTACCTATACCCAAGCGATTTTCGTTGGAGCGTCCGAAACAGAAAGAGAGAAGACACATACCGTGTTTCGACGCGAATACCGCCCACCGTCTGCCTCGCGGGTTTATTCGGCGTATTCGAGCTGCCAATGTTACCCGAGACAGTTTGAGGGGGTGCGCCCGTCTTGCTAGTCTGTCCAACAGAATCTGGTGCACGCAACTTTCCTTTGTCTGTGACTGGCGGAGGTAAACCTGGTGCGGTAAATCCAGGAATATCCTGTTCGTTCAGGTCGTCATCCTCTTCGTCTAGTGAACAGTCAGCACACATCAAATCGATGCGACCTTGAACATGCCTGCTTCGATGAACCTCGAAGTGGATGTCAATGGAGTTGCCGCTTCAGCCATGCGTTACGTGGAATGCTTGCTCTGGTCGTTTGCTTGTTCGGCGCGGCCATCGGAAGTGTTGGATGTCACGTGACTATATTCCCACGGTCGTTCAATGACTGACGCGTCGAGTTATCTCGTCCATTTCGCTTGACTGGAAACACAGAGATGGTGTGCACTGACCTCCTTGACATCGTACAGCTGCTAAGTTTGCTTGCAGGGTAACGCACCTTCAGGAATACCCCCCACTCATGGCCAGGGACAGGGCCAGAATCCAGACAACAAGGACAAGAAAGACGAGCAGCCACAGAAGAAGAAATGGGAGCCGCCTCTTCCAACGCGGGTTGGAAAGAAGAAAAAGCGCGGTCCCTCAGCAGCGTCCAAGTTACCTCCCATTTATCCGAGCACGCGGTGTCGTTTACGTCTCCTCAAGATGGAACGTATCAAGGACTATCTCATTTTGGAAGAAGAATTCATCCAAAACCAAGAACGTTTGAAGCCAGAGTCCTCTAGAGAGGAGAAGAACCAAGACGAAAGGTCGAAAGTCGATGATTTGCGTGGTACACCGATGGCAGTCGGGACGCTAGAAGAGATCATTGACGACGACCATGCCATCATCAGCACTGCATCTGGGCCAGAATCCTACGTGCCTATCATGAGCTTTGTAGACAAGGACCGCATCGAGCCTGGATGCTCGGTACTATTGCACCAGAAGAACCAAGCAGTCGTCGGCGTTCTGGAAGATGACACGGACCCCCTGGTCAGTGTCATGAAGCTTGAGAAAGCTCCCACGGAGAGTTATGCAGATATCGGTGGTCTCGAGCAGCAAATACAAGAGATCAAGGTAGGTACGATGCATTGCACGTCGAACCGTTCGTTAAATTTCTGTAGGAATCTGTTGAGCTTCCGCTTACACATCCAGAGCTCTATGAAGAAATGGGCATCAAACCACCAAAAGGCGTCATTTTATATGGCGTTCCTGGAACGGGAAAGACACTTCTAGCCAAGGCTGTTGCGAACCAGACGTCCGCCACTTTCTTGCGCGTCGTTGGTTCTGAGCTTATCCAGAAATACCTCGGTGATGGACCAAAGCTCGTGCGAGAGCTATTCCGGGTAGCGGAAGAACATGCTCCAAGTATTGTATTCATTGATGAAATCGATGCAGTGGGTACCAAGCGGTCTGTAATATTCACATAGCTACTCGTCTCCCCGTTCATGTTCTTTCAGATATGACTCAACTTCAGGGGGAGAGCGTGAAATTCAGCGGACGATGTTGGAACTGCTTAACCAGCTGGATGGGTTCGATACGCGTGGTGATGTCAAAGTCATCATGGCTACCAACAGGATCGAAACACTTGATCCAGCTCTCATCCGCCCTGGCCGTATCGACAGGAAGATCGAGTTCCCTCTGCCTGATGTAAAGACAAAGCGGCATATTTTCCGGTATGTCGCCCTTGTCCTCTCACTTGACTCTGCTCATTCGTTGGCACAGACTACACACAGCACGGATGAGCTTGAGTGACGATGTCGACCTAGAAGAGTTTGTAATGGCAAAAGATGATCTCTCGGGTGCCGATATCAAGGCAGTCTGCACAGAAGCAGGCTTGCTTGCGTTGAGAGAACGGAGAATGCGTGTAACGAAAGCTGATTTTACTACGGCGAGAGAAAAGGTGAATAATTCGTGCTGCTTTGTGACGAGTGCCTCATTGCATCCTACAGGTTCTTTACAGGAAGAACGAGGGTACTCCGGAAGGGCTCTACCTGTAGCTATCTGGTCCCGGCCTTTCAGGGGCCGCAATCACTTTTTCAACGCAATATACTATCCGCGTGGTATTACACAAGCTATCCACGCAACGAAGTGGACGTCTCCCTACTAAACATACCTAGCAAAGGACGTCGATGCTTTGTTGCACTTTTTTTTTGGTTCGCCTGCACCAGTTCCAGGGAGACTGGGGTATCATCTTTTGTCTAAGCATTTGATCCTCGCCCGATGCTTTACATCTGAAAATGTCTACTCTTACCCATCCCCCACCATGATAAAACCAAGTGATGGGTGGTGACTTCAGCTATCTGTCCTGACCAATGCACAAGGTCTTTAGTTATCTGGACAGGTCTAGACACGAAAAAAGTTTGGCAATGACCGGACCACAGTTCAGTGATTAATTTGGCATACGTAGTTATTTTTTAACGTTTATCTCATACAAAGGGTGTTGGTACACATAGGACGGCTATGGGTGACGTGCTTGTGGCGTCGAGTATATAAACTCAAAATGACGGCGAACCGTCACGAACGCTTTGCCATGTCAGGCGTGCCACGACGGCCTCTCACCCTTACAACCCTCGAACTCTACTTCGATGAAGTAGTCTCGCTCGAAGAATACTTGCTCGAGATTCTCAAACCGTCCTGCCACAACTCTGATTCTTCCGAAACGGGGGTACCTCTTGTCCTTTCGGACAATGAGCTACAGTCATATCGCGATCTGCTGCAAATGTCCTATGTAGGACTCAAGCCAGGCGCATTACAACGACCTTCCTTTGTGGTCACACCCCCGTTGATGTATATGCGAGACGTGAGTTCACGCACATCATAACACGACCTTGGCAGTGATAGTGTCCAATTAGATCATACAGAAGGCTCATGAGCGATTATTCGTGACCTCGAGGGCAAGACCCAACAACATTATAGCCATGGGGTATCAGCGCGTAAGTTGCACTACATTTTTCTTCTCTGGAGTTTATGGTAGTAAGAATAGGCACCCAATAATGGACGGCTCCATACATCACCGGCCGGCATATACAATCGGTTCATTAACACGATCGTCACAGCGTTGCACGGATCAGAATGGGAACTCATGCTGCAGAGGTGACTTTTTTGAACCAAACATGGGACAGAGGTTGAACATGGTCTCAGAATCGGCGCCGACGCGATGCTGCACCTTCTTTTAAATGTATCAGTGTTCATATCCCTGCCTAACGGTTGCCTTTGTCAACTCACGGGAGAGCCACTCATTTTCGTTCCGCTCCCACCGGGCAGTGGATTTCTTGATGATGCATCACGTCAACAAGCGCAAAAGCGGAAAAGGGAGTCCCCGCAGCAGCTCCAACCTCGGAAACGTATTAAAATGATCAGGACGATAGCGAACTACCGTGAAAAATCAGTCAGATCCTCGTCAATTGGAGCTCCCAGCCAGTTGGTCCAAAGGTGAAATGGCATCATGTGAGCCTCAGCTCTTTCTCATGCTCATGATTCAACAGACGCACCCCTGCGGATATAAACTTTATGCGAGCACGTATATTCTATGCTAGGCCATCTCGAGATCCGAATGCTTTTGGGATTATTGTTGGGCTGCCTTGTCATCGTGAGCATTTTGTCTGTTTTTTTTTTTACCGAGCTTCCTAACACCTTGAAGATGTTTTAAATCGCCTCTGTCCCTCGCACTTCAAGAAGCCTCGCGCTGATCCTGTCACATACCAGGATCCTGACCCACGAGAACTCGCAAAACATGCGCGTCACCTCAGTAAATACATCTTCCCTTCGCAGTATGGTCTGTCGAGTGCCTTCATGTTCGCTGCAAACCGGAATCAAGTTTACCAGCAACCAGATTATATAGACAGGGAACATGATATCAAGGTGAGAGTTTTTCATATACCCTGGGATGGATTTGACGTGCAGTGCAGGTACTAGGCCATTGTAAAACTCCCAAGCGTATCAAAGAAGCCCTGTCATTGGTTGAAAAGATGATATGGAGGCACGGGAAGTGCGGTTACAAACCATTGCGTGACAAGGTCTGCCCCTCAAAGGTAAATATATGAATACTCGATGGCTTAGCGCCCTAATAGTCAATACCACATAGATTGTCAGTACCAACAAACAGACAATGGATACTAGCATTATTTTGGTATGTACAAGTTACGTCGAGAAGAGCGTGGTCTCTAATCGAAACAGGAGATGGTTTCTGAAACTTCTATTCGGTTGGAATCTCAACCTACAGGATATAATGGCGATGTTTCCATCGATTCCAACGGAAACTCCATTCTTCCTCAAGGACTTTCTCAAGCCGGGAAGCAAGCTGCCCACAAGCCCCGGTTCATCGAGTTCACGTGTGGCTACGTTGAAGTATGTATTAGGTAACCCCCACAAGACGAAGCTAACAATTTGTGTAGGTTTTCCGCTATGTCATGCTCGTGACAAAAACTGTCATCCCAAAGCAATTCTGGGGGTCTCAGCGCAATTTCAAGCTGATACAGAGCTGTATGTACTCTTCTAAAGTATTCTGTGACTGTACTTACATGTATCGCAGATGTTAAGGAGTTCGTTGTGGCTCGGCGATTTGAAACGATAGCGCTCCATCGCGTCCTTCAAGGATTCAGCACGACCGACTGTGATTGGCTTGTCCCATCCGGTGTACCTGGGTGTTATCATGGACGTGTACCTGTAACGGATTCTCTGAAGCGCCGAGAGTTGTTGGAAGAATTTATGTTTTGGTATTTTGATTCTTTCGTCATTCCGTTGATAAAGGTGCGTGAGCCGAGCCTCTGGAAGAGAAGACACTCCGACCACATGTTTTCAGACAACATTTTACGTTACAGATTCTTCCGCGTTCCGCAACCAAGTCCTGTATTTCAGGCAAGACGATTGGGAGACCCTATGCGCTCCTTTGATAAATCAGCTTAGCGAGAAGACCTTTAGAGAAATAGAGAAGGTTGTTAAAACCAGACTGGCTCCACTAGTTATTAACAATTTTACCCCAGCAAGAAGCCGAGGAAATTCTTCGACAACGTAGAATGGGGTTTTCCTTCGTTCGCTTGCTCCCCAAGGAAACTGGTGTACGGCCAATCGTCAATCTGAGGCGTAGGATGCCTCAAAACAAAGTGAGATATCGCGGGGTTCCTTCAGACATGACCTGGAGCGATATTTTACAGTCTTCGAACTTTGCCAGTACGCAATCCATCAACCAGATTCTTCAGGCAACCTTTCAGATATTAACCTATGAGAAAGTAAGTGTTACAATTAATAACAATAACTTCAGAAAATTGGACATCGCATTCCGGGTATAGCAACGCCAGCCAGACCTGCTTGGGGCCTCCGTATTCGGACCGAACGAAATATATGCGCGAGTGAAAGCATACAAGACGGGATTGCTGAAAGACTACCCCTCAGGAACGTTGTAAGTAACATGTCAAGGAATGTGGTTCCCGAGTTAAAAGTAGTAGGCCGAAGTTGTACTTTGTCAAGGTTGATGTTCAAGCGTGTTTCGACACCATTGAACAGTCCACGCTGTTAAATATACTGAGGGAACTTCTTTCCGAGGTATTTTGTCAAGGTGCTCGCTCGTACCCAGGACTTATGATGTCTCAAGGATACCTACCTGATTCAGAGGTATGGACAAATAACTCCGGTCGCTGGCAAGATCAAACGGACATACGTCAGGAAGGCATACCCAGAAGGTTTTTCAAGCTGCATGACGTCGGCTGCTCAGACATGATTAATATTTACACAGATGAACACCCTGATTTCGTAGCTTACGCCCGCAACTTGGCGAATGCGTTGCGGGACACCATATTTGTTGACCAGGTATCCACCTTGGCATCCCATCTGATCCGGACTCCAACTCATGGGATGACCTCCTGATAGGTAACTTACAGTACCGAGAACCGGCGGATGGTGATGCAACTTCTTGAAGAACACATCAATGAGAATATTGTCAAGGTGAACCTAAGACAACTGTCGCAGTTTCAACTTTCTATTGAGCGATTTTGTAGATCGGTCAGCGGTATTATCGTCAGGTCGTGGGCATCCCTCAGGGATCCGTTCTCTCTTCGCTCCTGTGTTCTTATTGTTACGGGGACTTGGAGAGCAGAAAGTTGGGTGAATTTGATTCCTCAAATGATCCGCAAAGTGTAAGCCACGATTGTACCGCAATCGCTTGATTGACGTTGCGAGCTGTCGTTCAGCTGCTCCTCAGATTGATCGACGATTATCTCTTCGTGACCACCTCCTTGCAGAAGGCAAAGTCTTTTTTGGAGATGATGAGCGCAGGCCATCCCGAGTACGGCTGTACGATATCGCAAGAGAAGACGCTGACGAACTTTGATCATGACGAGAATATCATGAATGTCGTTCCTCCCGGGCAGAAATGTACCTCTTTCAGAGTTTTGTCAGAAGAGGCACTGAACAGAATTGCTTTCAGTCTTCCCTTGGTGCGGTCTATTGATTGACATGACGGACCTCTCGATTCTCGCGGACTACACGCGACATGGTGGCACAGGTTGGCTTGCTCCACTGCGTGGAATGTATCTAAGGGAATCCATCTACACAGCCCTCAGAAATTCACTGACGGTGGATAAGGGTCGCAACGCTGGGGTTAATTTTGTTCATAAAATGCTACGGTAAGTCCCCATCCGTACTTAGCAGTACTCGTCATTGATAAGCTCCCAAGATTGTCCAAATCAAGGAACCACATTATTTACAGTGATACCACTTTCAATAGCCCGCGCACGGTGCATTGCAACATTTACAGGAGCTTTCTAATTTCTGCGGCGAGAATGCACTTCTACCTGGAAAGCTGGGGAGTGGATGTTTCGAAGCACGCAAAATTCTTGCATAGTACGTTTGAATTATGCTCTCCTGAGAATTGCTCGCGTCTTCATTAATTTGCATCAAGACACGATTCGTCAAATGATCCAATATACATACATCGTAATCATGCAAAGCTCGAAGACCAAGGTTTCCCGAGCGAACGGAGGGAAATGTGATGTCCACAAGGCACATGTTCTCTGGTCAGCTTTACCTGTTGCATGCTCTTGATTGGCCTTCGAATAATGTCTATTTAGGCTGGGCAAGCACGCATTTCACGCGGTGCTGAAGAGGTCTGAGATTTACAATTCCTCACTACTCAAGCTGTTGGCATTCGAACTCGCCCTTCCGAGAAGTCGGCGGATTGGCCACCGATTCAAAACGATTGTGAAGGAAAGCTCGTTCATTATGGTATCTATGGGTCTTTAATTTGTTGCAAGAATTTTCCACTTCAGCCACCAACACATGGGTGTCGTTCTCTATTCCGTTCTAGTCCTCGGCGATTGATCCTGCAGTCACCAGTAAGCGTGGTTTCATATGATAATGTGGCCGCTCCGTGCGATCAGATCAGAGGATTGGTGTATGCGTGGCCTAACCCACATTGTGTGTGAAAACGGTGAAGGAGCACCTAGATAGGTTACTTCCGAAGCCCACTGCTTGTCGCACCGCTGGCATTCCCGCTGACAGGCTGCACTGTGTACACGCGAAAGGCCTCGAGGCACGATGCCTAAATAGCCGATTCCTACTCAGTCCGGTCATAGCCACACAACCTCTCTCATCGGCTCGTTACAAAAGTCGAGCGGATCGTTGTGTGTTCTATTAGCCAACCATGACTCGTCGCTCGACCATAACCTTTGTTACTCTTTCGTTTCTGGTTGTCTCGCTCGCCTACCTCGCGCAGTCCTACGTCTCACCTCTTGGACCAGCACCACACCTCGGCACAGGTCTCGGACTCTCAGTTATTCTTTCGACCCTCGTAAATTATGTACGGGCTGTTGTGTACCCCCCCTTCGCACCCCAACAAATTCCTCTATCGGACCAACGGCCAGAGCAGAAAGCAGACGCCGACAGCCTAGAAGTTGCCATAGAACCACGACCCCGCTTTACGAGGCGGATCATCGCTGTCGGAGATATACACGGCGACTTTGAAAATGCAGGGCGTGTGCTCCAAATGGCTGGTGTCGTAGACGAGGATGGAAACTGGAGTGGAAACGTCGATGTCTTCGTTCAAACAGGCGACATCATAGACAGGTCTATGCTCCGCCGTTCCATTCCAACCCTGCTGACGTTTGCTTCGCTTCCATAGAGGTGATGATACCATCGAGCTCTTCCAGTGGATGGAAGATCTTAGAGAACAAGCGCACGGCGCGGGAGGCGAGATGATCAACATCCTAGGAAACCACGAGTGGATGAACGCCATTGGTGAGTCGTGGAGTGCATACGCTTCACCGTAACCCTGAACACACCCTTCAGGTGATTGGAGGTAATTATCCGCAATATCCCGCTTTGCAGATCGTGACAATCACCGCAGATATGTTTACCCCTCTGAAATTGAGACGTTCGGCTCCATCAGCGCGCGACAACAGGCTGTCACTACTGGATGGCTGAGCAACATCTGGGCAGCCAATTACACGTCAGCTGCGCGCCTTCCTCTTCACAGTCTTCTCGGGCCTCCCAACACCGACTACCCACAGGAGAAGGACAGCATGTATGCGCGGGCAAATGCAGGACCCCTTTCCCACGCAGCTTTCTCCTTCGTGCACGGAGGGCTAGCGCCAACATACCCGAACCTTGAGCCATTTCCGAGTGCCATTAATAACGTGTCTGCGTCGCTTCTCCGTAGATTGAGGTCT
Source organism: Boletus austroedulis (assembly GCA_038089435.1). Taxonomy (NCBI): domain Eukaryota; kingdom Fungi; phylum Basidiomycota; class Agaricomycetes; order Boletales; family Boletaceae; genus Boletus; species Boletus austroedulis. The sequence goes on along the minus strand of JBBPKX010000218.1, from coordinate 10,015 downwards.
CGTTCGCCACAGCCTCCCCCTCACCCACCCCACGCATACCCTGGGTTGCCCGCAGGGACTACACGCGAGGAGGCGCGTCTCTACGGTAGTGATGGTCCATTGTGGTACCGTGGGTGGGCAGAGGAAGAAGAGTCCAAGATATGCGCCAAGGTGGATGAGGTTTTACGAAAGACTGGGACGCGTCGGATGGTCATGGGGCACACGCCTCACTTGCAGAGTATCGCAGCACGCTGCGGGGGCAAAGTGCTCATTATTGACACTGGTTCGTTGCCACGGTTCACCTACGAGGCGAGAGCTGATTTTGATCGTTGTAATGATGGATAGGCATTTCGCATGCGTATGGAGGGGCACTTTCCGCTTTATCCATAGAATATACCCTAGAGCCTATCAAGGGTGGAGGGTGGAAAGAACAGGAAGTGGTCAAGGCTTTGTACGCTGAACAGGAGGACGAGTTGTTGGTAATGGATGTTCGCGAGTTCGACGGAGATTTGTGGTAGGCATACGAATGGCTAGGGGTTTGGTCGATGACGTCGGTCAACCTAGTCTGGATTGCTATTTATGTGACATCTCAATTTCATGCCTGTGGTCATGTCTATTACATTCATCCCCTCTCCGTTGTATGTCTACTTCCCCAACGACTTCAATATCTAGCGGTCAAACTCACTATTTCGACGCTCTTGATATGCAATCCGATCCTCGCACAGACAACGAGAACGAAGAAGGAACAGGAAAGAGCTTCATTGATCCCCACCCTAAAGGTGAGATCGATGGCTTCGGAAGGATCGCTGTACCACCTCACTTTACAGCTTCTGGAAGTATGAGCGAACATCAACCTTCCCATACAGAGGAGACAGCCTCCCCTTTGAAGCATACGGACGATGAAGCTGGACAGAAGCCCCATTCCCTCCGTTCACTTCCCATCGAACCCGAGAATCAAGAAAAACACATGTCTGGAATGAGAACGATATTCGGCAGCGCTCTGGTAAGAAAGGAGTCAGTTCGAACCAACAGAAGTAGGCATAGCGTTGGGACGACATCTGCGTTTGCGAACGGTGCACCACTCACAGGTCCAGACGCCGAACCCAATGTCGACGAAACTCTTTTCGTTAGGGGCGAAAAGGCTGAACGATCCTTGACACAAAAGCAAAAGGATCGTATCGCGAGGGATGAGAGTGGGGTGTCCACTCGAGATAACATCATGGTGCTGACGCAAGAATGCAGGAAAGGAGTCCAAGAAATTCGGAAGGCTTCTGAAGACAGAGTCGAGCAACGAAAAGGTGGCTTTAGACTCGGCTTTGAGGAACCTTTCTACCCTTCAGAGCCTTCATAAAGCGGCGATCAGACGGGAAACAAAGGCCGAAGCCTCGCACGCTAGAGCACTCTCCGCTGCACAGAAGGCCGAAAGCAGATTTCAAGAAGAGAAGGCTCGAATGGCAGAAATACGTGCTCGTGCGGAAGCGCGCTGTATAGAGGAACGCGCGCGATGGGAAGGAAAACAAGGAGAACTCCAGGCCCAGCAAGAACGATTAAATTCGGCAAGAGAAACCGTAAAAGAGACAGAGATGCGAATCACTGAATGCGCGCGCGACGTGGAGAGGCTTCGCATCGTAAAGGCAATGGACGAGGTCTGTGAATGACACTACGTACATGGATGAGGCTGACCACTCCCATAGCGCGAAAGAGAGGCAAAATTTACTGAGCTAACCGGGCAACAGTAGGGTCAGGCATGGGACGGCTTGTACAGCTGTGGACGCTGAATACTGTTCTCAGAACCCGGAGGATTCTTTAGTGTATAAGATATTTCTGAGAAGGAAGGAATTAGTAAATAGTAAACCACGTTGCAATCATTAAGAACAAAGAATCAGATGGCTGTTCTTAGTATTTATGAATATTTTCACCAGTGCCAATGGCTCAGGTAAGGTGAAATAGCATCATCGTGGAACATGAACATGGACGATTGGCAACATACCAGAGTGAATGGAGTTCGTGCGATGTGCGGAGTTTCGGAGTTACATTGTTGCCAGTGACTGTTTCCGTGT
>JBBPKX010000217.1:10717-21567 GCA_038089435.1 Boletus austroedulis | reverse complement strand
ACCCATTTGTGCCCTGCGTGATTGGTGTGAAAGGTACGGTACGTGACAAGTGATTCAAGGGCTCTACTTCTAATGTCCCCGAGACTGTCTAGGTGCTCGACGGCCTTGTGACAGTGTTTGCAGGTGGCTTTGAGTTTTTGCACCACGGGATAAGAAGCAATGCCTTGCTTAGCTGGCTGCTCCCGAACTCAGTTCAGCGTGCCTTCCTACGATCAGATCGGGTTGTCGATTGTCGGAAACGGGTAAAAAGGCCCACCGTTATCCTACCAATATAGTAGGGAGAGAAGATCATAAGTCATCGTGCAAAACAGTGGGCACTCGCGAGCAGCCAAGGATGCACTTATAAATTCGTGAACTTGACATAAAGGCAGTAGCAGAGAATTTATACATATCCTTTGCTTGACTTATTCACACACGGTTTGGTCGTTGTCCGCTCCTGGCTCAATTCGAAACTCCTAGGGCCATTACGGAACACATCCGCATGTGCTGCGGCGGATACTCTATACTAAGATAAGTTTCAGCCTATGCCCTTTAGCCAGGCCCGATTTACACCCGCCACGGGAAATTCCAAATAGATATCCTGATACCAGGATCACTGTCCCCCGTCAATTTCCGTCGTATCACATTGTCGGATCCATGCTTTTTACACGCACATAAGCCCCCACTCATTTATCCGCTACTCCTTAAAATTCCCTCATCACCATGTTCTCATACAACCAGTTAGTCGAGCTCTTAATCGTTCTGTCCACGGCACACAACATTTGCAATGCTGTTTGTAAAGTCAGGTCTGCCTTTGCCCATGCCCAAGCCAAGAGTGGTCCCGTCCGACCTGACACCGTGCCCACGGGAACACTCTTCACCGCGTTCCAACTGATCGCCTGTTTCCTCGTCCCTGTGGGTTACATACTTACCGTCACGCTTCACGGATTACAGCAACCACCGTGGATGAGGGCGTTCTCGTTGCCGGATGTTGTCTTCGGCGTAAGGCTAGAGGAGGGGTTTTTGAAGTATCAGCTGAGGGTACTTGCCTGGGCCGTGGGCATTTTAGGGGGCATAATCTTGGACAACGCGTTCAACCATCTTGGTGATCAGTACCATCCTATCGGGGTACGTAGTATGCGCCATGTCAACAAGTATCCGGGTTTCTGATAACACCCTGACCAGGGGGTTTAGCGTCGCGAGAAACCGAGGATCGTCCAGACGGGTCCATATGCCTGGGTTCGTCATCCACTTTACTCGTATGTCTGCTATTTTCTTGTTTATCAGGAACGTCGTCGTGACTAACACGGCGTTTGGATAGCCTGGCATTGTTACAAGGAATTCACCAGACCATTTCATTCTGGTCTTACATACCCCTGTTTACGTTCGTCGCTTCTGCGGGCCTGTTCGCGATTAAGATTAACATCGAGGTACTTGCAATTCTTGTTGAAGTGATGTGCACTAACCTGGGCGGGCATTGGCGACAGGAGGAAATTATTCAGCGAGACGAAGCGATGAAGACAGAATACCGTGCGTACATGCGCAAGGTGCCTGCGAGACTCGTGCCGTACGTTTGGTGAGACAGGTGGTAGAAGATGAAAGGCTTTCCTTGTCTCAGCCTGGGCCACGGATCAGTCTCTTTAAATCGGCTACCTCACCGGTTGGGTCTTTGTATCCTATAGAATTGGAGCGCCTGATCAACAGCAAAAAATTTACATTTTTTCATGAAACACAATGCCTCGGAGGCATGATATCCCAGACTTGAATGACAGTGTTCATTTATACGTACGTGGTTCATGCAGCTAATCATGTGCATGGGCTATCTGTTTCTCCCTGTAAGCTCCTAGTCTGGTGGCCAGACTGTACACCTTGATTTAGAGCTGAGGTCATGCTATGTGAGACGCAGCTGATGGGGTTGGCAAAGTCATCCTCATCACTGTAATGTATCGTAGCATCCAACGATGCTTTTTCAATACTTTCTTGGTCGTCGCTCCGTGTCAACCAACAGTCCAGCTCTCCTCGTACCTGTGCTGCATCGCTTCAGCTGTTATCGAATGAATATGGTCAACGTGGCATCAACGTTCTGCGACATGGTGGCCTTCTCTTCTGGTCCCATTCGACCCGACTCTACTGGTGGATTGCACCATTGAACCTCGATGGGTAAGTGCTTGGATTGTGAAGGTGATTTGGTATAAGGTGTGAATACCAACGTTCTTCGCCGGGCTTTTTAAGGAAAGTGCCGAGCATCCTCTCTACGTGACGTACATCTGTACGCTCCACCAAGAGAGTGTTCTGAGTGACATGACATGACACTTTTACAAAGACTTCAGTATAGTCACGATCAGGGTCGTTTCCCATCTCGTTCGATGTACATAACACGTACTCATGGATGACAGGAGTCTCGAGGCTGTTCAATGGTAAAAAGAGCGCCAAGCAAAGCTCGTGTTTACGTAATCAGTGACAACAACTTGTTCGTTTTTGCATGTCACCCTTTTGCATGTTGCCCTATTTCCACCATGTTCTCATCTGACCAGCTGCTCGAAATTTTCGTCGTCCTGTGCATCGTCGATCACTATCGCTATGCATTTGCTAAGGTCGGAGGCGCGTCCGCATATGCACGGTCCAAGAGTGGTCCCGTTCAGCCCGACTCGATGCCCACCCGCCTCTCTCTCCTCATCACCCCACTTCAAGCACTCGTCTATCTTCTCGTCCCAACGATCTACATGATCTCTGTAGTTGCTGCCGGATTCAATCAACCACGGTGGATGCATGCGGTCGCGTTACCAGATACGATGTTTGGCGTGGAGCTGGATGGGCTCCAGAAGAACGCGGTGAGGGTGTTCGCGTGCGTGGCGAGGATCTCTCTGGAGGGTCTTTCGGACAATGCGTTTTCGCATCTCGATGACCAGTTTCATCCCATTGGAGTATGTCTCTATCCCCGATTATTGATAGGGATATTGATAGTTCAGAAAGCGTCGCGAGAAGTCGAGGATCATTCAGACAGGACCCTACGCCTGGGTTCGCCATCCTCTCTACGCGTATGTCTTGTATTCATCGTTTCTTTATTCCAAAAATGAACCTGATGAACACGATGTAGCCTGTCCCTGCTACATGCGCTTCTGTGGATGGTCGCGTTCTGGTCTTATGTACCGCTCGCCACGGTTGTAGCGAGTATAGCCGTGTATGCGGTCAAGATCCCCATCGAGGTACTTGTTTTCTTCAATGTCGCATTCGACTCTGTGGCTCATAGCCTTGATGTCACAGGAAGAGGCCATTTTGCGAGACAATGCGGTTAAGGAGCAGTATCGTGCATACATGCGCAAGGTACCTGCGAGACTCGTGCCTTATGTCTGGTAAATGGATCAGTCGTGCCGTTGGCTGCTCATGTCACTCGGGGCGTGTTTGTCGTGCTTTACAATCAGTGTCCTTGTTATACTTACAGCGTCCGAGTCAAGTACGATTTATTGGCATCCGACTCTGACCCTGCTTCTCTGCTCGCCAACTCCTAGGTATGGCCAATCTTCCGCCACGGGACCACGGCGCTGCGGATAATTATAATCTACACTACTGAATCTGGTCCTGACTTCGAAAAGTGGTGTACTAGCGGTATATTGAATATACACGATGCCGTTTCCTCTTTCTGTGATCGTTCCCGCCAGCCACCAGATGAAGGACGAGGGACGAAAAGAGGCTCGATCCCAGAGCCCATCACTTATATGAAGCATGCTCTTCCCCCTCCTTTGCTGTCTCCCATTTCCACCACGCTCTCATTTAACCAGCGACTCGAACTTTTCGTCGTCCTGTGCACTGTCGCTATATCCTTCGGGTTTAGGAGGCGCTGTGCGCACGCCAATCCAAGAGTGGACTCCATCCCTGCCCACCTTTCCTTCCTCATTACTCCCCTTCAAGGACTCGCGCACTTTCTCGTCCCCACCATCTACATTGTATCTGTGGTAGCCGCCGGACTCCACCATCCCTAGTGGATGAACGCGCTTGCGTTGCCACAGCGTATAGTATGACGTTGGAGGAACCCACAAAAATACACTCAAGGTGCTCGCTTGTGTGCTGAGCACTGCCTTGCGAACCCTCTCAAACGATCTATTTCAGCATCTCGGTGACCAATTTCACACTATCGGCGTACATATTCACTTCCACTCTCGAGCGCGTGGGACCAGAGTGATGCGATGGATGTTGATGCTAACCACACAGCGTCGTGAGCAATCGAGGATCGTTCAGACAGGGCTATTTGCCTGGGTCCGTCATTCTTTTATACTCGTCTGTCTTCGGTTGGTTTCGTTGGATTACATTTTGATCGGCATGGTGTAGACTGTCATCATCACGTTCGGTCCTCCGGACGGTCATGTTTTGGTCTCTTGTGCCGCCCGCTGTGGTTGTGGCGAGTGCAGCCGCGTATGCGGTCGAGATCCCCATCGAGGGACTCGTTTGTTCACCCTACTCAGTGAGTGATGGGGGCTGCTATGTTGCGAGACGAAGCGGCCAAGGAAGAGTATCACGTATACATGGACAAGGTGCTCGCGAAACTTACATCTGGTAAATTAGGAATGATTGGTGCTGCTTGATGGGATTTACCAATGAATTTTCTGACGTATCACTACCTGTCTACAAGTACTAATCATACAATAAGATGGGTATGTCCTTTACATGAATCATTGGTGCCAGCACTTTGTGGGAGTGGCACGAGAAAGATGGGTGAAAGAAAGGAAAAATCTACATGCGTTTATGTTGCTCTATTGATACGTGGGCAATGGTGAATGGGAGAACAAGAATACAAAGTCAGTCCATCTCTGACGAGCATAATATGGTCGAGAGTACGTGGGAGCGTTTGACGACGGTTCACGATCCTGGCACGAGCTGTTGCAGCCTTTCCATATGCACCTTGCGCCGTCGCACCAATTCTCCGTGTGTCATCGTCGCCCTCAGCTCGAGCTCCATCTAGATGCCATCCAGCACATCATTAGCATTCATGTTAAACATGCAACTGGGACACACCTGCAGCAGCTTGTCTGGCTGCCACATCCGTGTCGGCAAATTCTCCAATGCGACATAGACCGCCGAGATTGATTCACATTGAACGAGTTCCTGTTCGTTGCCTTTGAGAATACCGAGGGCTATGCGAAACAGTACGTCGAGCCCATCGACAAGAAAGACGTCCCAGACTCGGAAGAGTGTCTGTGGTATGCGCCCGCATGAGCTTGTCGCAGCACACAACGAAAAAAAAAAACTCACCTCGATCGGGAGACAATCTGTAAACAGGGACAAGAACCACGAAAAACAAATCGCAGCCAAGTCAACGCCGAGTTCCACGAGATGCGTGTGCAACTTGGGAAGTAGCTCTTGTACATAGTCCAACAGTACCATCGGACAAGCTCGCGAAGGGAGGAGTGATGGCGAAAAAAAGTCGTCGGGGAGGATCCGCTCGATGATGGCTGAGAGGACCCAGAACGCTTCTTCTTCGTCAGCGTGTACCAAGAGGAGTGTTGAGGTGACGAGGTTCATGCCCTGACAGTAACCTACGGCTGGGCTGCGCCTGCGCCAAACAGGGAGAATATGCAGTGAGCATGAGCAAGGGGTACAGCGATGATGGCGGCACGCTTACCGACTGTACGCTATCAATACCCGGCGAAGCTTGATCACCCCCGCACCATCCCCCCCAAAGAAGATATTCAACGGCATCGTCCGTCCAACGTCCTTTTCAATCTCGTTTCGTACCAACGCATGTCCCACGTCCTCATCTGCTTGAACCAACAGATCCCCAAACAAACCTGGCTCGCGCATCTCGAGCCCTCCGCTACATTCAAGCCAGAGTTTGGAGCGGTACACGAGGGGAATGCCCCCGCGGATCAGCTTGTCGAATTGTGTGCGTTCGTCACGGTTCGAGGAGAGACCGAGCTGGGCAAAGCCGATCAGGCCCTCTGTATGTGCGAGCTCTTCCTCCTCATCTGTTGTCCCGAGTCCGAGGAACGCGGCGGCACCGCTGGCAGACGTCGTAGTCGTCGCTGTAGACAGCGCTACTTTGGCACCAACCTTGACACGATTGCGTTGTTTTACAAAAGCATCCCAGTCCTTGCGCGTCGCTGCCTGCCGTTGATCATGAATCTTGGTCAAGTCTTCCAACAAGAGCCGGATCGTGTTGGCGCAGACATGGCGTGGCGTGGCCGCAGTGACAACAAGTACGGAAGCGGGACTCGGTGGACCATCTGGAAGAGAGATTAATGTAGAGCGGCGATGTTTACTACGAGGTGGTCCAGGAGAGAGACCACGGGATCCGTCATTCTCTGCAGGTGACGAAGACATGATAGACTTGTCGCTGGCCCCGTCTGGAGTGACAACGACAGGCGACGAACCCTGTCCATCGCATCCGCACGGTTTTTTGGTCACGTGAATAAAGCCCTTGGACATGTCCGCTTCCTCATCCGACCACGAGTTACTTTCCTTTCGATCTGCAATCCTAACCCCAGTCAGACAGGCAGGTGCAGTATTTCCACATTCCTTGGCCCTCACGAGTAACAATACGTCGTATTGCGAGACATCATAAATGAACCCATATCGATCAGTGAGCGGCTGCTTGCTCTCATCGTCGCGGTAGACGGTAAAGCGCGACGCAGCATTCGGGAGCGGGATCGTAAAATGGAAGTCGGGTGCTGTTAGTGGTGTGTACTTACGCGAGAGATATTGTGTCGGCGGCTTGGACATGGCCGGGATGATCGACTCGAGTGGAACAGAACTGGGCTTGTTAGCAACGGGCTGAGGCGGAATAGCAGTGGCATCTGGGTTGGCCTTTGGAACGCCTTCTAGCCCGCCTGTCAGTTTTCGCTGCGGTTGTGGAATCAATGCATTGAGGATGGGCGTCGTCAAGGAAGCCGTGATGAGCCCGCCCGTGCGCGATCGCGACTTGTGCACAACCTGGCCATGGGCGTTCAACGCGCGTGACAAGGACTCAGTGGCAGCAATGCCTTCGACAGGATTCAATGTCGCCCGGGCAATGACCTGATGGCCTCCCTCCAACCGCGCTTCCTTCCGATCTTTCCGTTCCCTCTGCTTTGGCAGTTCACGAAAGAGGATGTGTTCGTCGCGGGCACTTTGAACGAGGTCGAATGCAAGTCTGCGGATGAGCGGGCCGGCATCTCGGCCTTGATCGACGAGGATGCTACCAGGGTCAGAGGTCATCACGCGCGTTGCGTGGGCGATGGCCCGCAATGAGGAACCTTGAGGGAGACGCTTTTCGTCCGCCGTTGGGGACTGCATCGTGGATGTTTCCGTTCTCGTGTCAGAAGGATCCGGGGAGGTCGCCAACTGAGGGGCAGACGGGACCGGCAGCGGTAACGTACTCGCGAGAACCGGCGACGATGTCGCAGACGGGGGTGCATCGAGCATGGGGGGTGCCAAGGACGACGTTGAGGCCCTCTTGAGCAGTTTGCGCTGCTTAGCGGGTACCGAGGCTGAAGTGGCAGGGTTCAATATTGAGATGCCGAGCGTCTCGAAAACGCTTTTGGTGGGCTTTCGACGAGGGACGCGCAGGGAAGAAGTGGTGTCGGGGTGAGGGGATGAACCCCGTGACGAGTCTTTGCTAGTCGCTTCTTCTTTAATGGCTACGGTAGCCAGACCGCGGGGTTGTTTGGGTTTGCCTCTCTGCAACCAAGTCCCTACCCATTCGCCAACCGAGGCTCTGTCTTGTCTGGAGAGCTGTGTATGGGTATCAAGGGTATGATCAACAGGAACGTCGTGGTGTGATGGCAACGGTGCTTCCCTGGAGGCCATTGAGCCCGACGGTGGGTCACCGGTGAAGACATCCCCGGGCACCGTGTGATTCGAAGGGGGCAAGACTGTCGATGTCAGACTCTCGCCTAGAAACACGTTGCAACCCAATGGGACTCGATCCTCGAGAGCCTCTGTGAGCGATGTCTTCAAAGACTGCGAATGAAAAGCGTCAAGGACGCGAATATGACGACACGTTACACGCACCGAAAGGCTCTCCTGGCGTTCGACGTGGTGTCGCCGTTCGTCGTCATCCGTGAAGACGGACTGTAAGACCCGTCGTGCAACATCTTGTTCCGACGGCAAGAGCTCCAGCAACAGCGTCTCGGCGCGTTTCTTTCCTGCCTTTTGCTTCTCCTCCAACAATCTCCGATCTTCTTCCAGTTCGAGTCTCGCACACGATAAGTTGTGCAAGGCGGAAGACAAAATACGGAGGGCAGTGTGGTAGGGATGGGGATTTGTGTCGGACGGGGACTCGACGTCGCTCAGTCGCGCGATCGCAGACTGGATTGCTTCGTCCGAGTACTCGTGCCAGTTGTGCGCAAGGACCTGTAACGCGGCAGGCGAGTTCGCCTCTGAGGAGCGCCGTATGCGCGCCGTCGGGCTGGGCGGGGCAAGATAATTGGGTGCGACGACGAACCGGGGTGGCGGGGCCGAGAGGGACGTAGTAGAAGGTTTTCGAGGCAGGAGCTGATCGCGGTCGCTGTGGTCGAACTGGGCTTTCTTCGCATCGTCCTGAGTTTGTACGCGTGTACGACGACCTCTCGAGGCTGGCGCGGGCTCGTGTTGGGAGAGCGGGTGAAGATGGACCGGTGACGGTGAGGCCATGACGGTCAAACGGTGGTTTAGGCGTGTGACACAAACTCAGAGTCTGACCACGATGGGCTGGTTCACCACCTCGAAACCCGACGTCTCTAGAGAGGACAGAAAGAAATGTTGGGACAGCAGGGACGTCTATTTTACCTGTCTTGACCGCGCTAGCGTTCTCGAAGCCGGCAAGGAGGGCAACGTGTGCGCAAAAGAAAAATCCCAGTACGAAGCCAGCTGCGCTAAAAGCTGGGCGAGTCTCTCCAACTTGCTCCCTCTTGCGACGTGTTGACATCGCTGCTCTAGATCGAATACTTTAACAAACGTCGGATTTTGGCTGAACAGCAAAAGGATCTGCTGGCGCAGTCAAGGGTGCAGGCACAGGCAGCCAAGTCAAAATAACCACACTTGATGGAGATTGTGGTTGATGTCCCTATAAACATCACTGATTTAATCCAGACTCATGACGCTCGTCGTTCCCATGGAAGAGAGGTACTACAGGATCCCATGTAGGTTTCCAACGCCATCACGAACCTGTCTTGGCCGCGGTGATGCGGTGGCTGACCGTTTTGTGCCTCCCCTCTCCTATGCACCTTTGCGCCAATAGTATTCATTAAGAAGCCTCTGAGTCATTGATGACCAAGACCATCAGCGCTAGCGGCTGCTGCTTTCTAATTCTATTTGTCTTTGGGCTGGCTGTTCAGCACCATATGGTTCAATACGACTCTGCCGCTCTTTGGCACACACGGCCATTGCCACGCCACCGGCCAGGCGGGTGTCCTCGGCGAATGCGCAATGAAATAGCTTTGATGTACACATCATGGCTATTTGAGACAGGGACCCCCGTCAAATTTTATCTCGTGCGGCCGTCGAGTGGGCCTCGTGTCAAAACGTACGATTCTCTGACGGGCACTCGCCCCTTTCCTTTCTCGTCCATGGGAACCAGAGGCATAGCACTCGAGCTAACTTTGGACCTGCCCGTGCTCGTTTCCTGATCGTGCTTCCTTGATGATCGCAAGTAAGCTTCGGAACTTGGCAAATCGACGTACACGTTGCGCGCGTGGGGATGCCATCGGTGAAGATGAAACCATCGCACGACTGACTTTGGCCTGGCTAGACTCTGGATAGGCACTGGCCGCCGAACTTTGTGGAATTAAATGGACTGCTCGACATCCCCGCGGAGTCGCTGGATATTCACATGAGGGTCCTTGAGCACTCCCAGTGCTAACTCTGACCTGACTCTCACTACCTTACCCGCTCCCTACCGTGTCCTTTCATCGCCATACACATGGCTGTCTATCGTCACGCCCTCAAATCATGGAGCCACTCCACATGAAACCGATCAGTCGGGGCGGCTGATCATATCTTTTATCTGGATGCTGGGATAGTGGGGTTCGGGCTGAGTGTCGGCACAGCAAAATCACTGCCTTCTCCGTAAGGTTTAGCTGTTTTCCTTTTGGCTGATCACGCTTCTTAAAAGTTCCGTATCCAAAGGGACATTTACCGATAACCAGCCAGCCTCACGACCCGGCTAAGATAGAAATGATACATATAGCACAGAAGCCTATCGAAAGGTCGTCTCGTGCGTTGGCTCTCGTCATCCCTTCACCCAAGCCGAGGCACTCTCGGTTGTAGCACACTCGGCCAGGTCTCGTACAATCAATGTCCTGGTTAAAGGCAAAGGATTTGGCGACAGGCATGGAGTATTCCAATTTGTTCCATTCAGGACTTCGGGCCATTTCACTTGGCCCACGTGCAAACCATCCTCGGAGATGTTCGTCGAGTTCCTCCTCGCAAAAATGTTGGAGTGGGGGAGCATCTCCACAGCCCCCTGGGCGGAGTACGGCGCGGACACGTTATCCAAGTCCTGCACCTTCGACACCGGCGGCCAAGGTCACACGACCACGACCATCGTCCATGTCTGTTCGACCGACGAAAGACAGGACAGACACTTGGCCTTCTGGGGAAATGTCTGAGGTGGGCAACCACTCGTAAGTCCCTCGACTGCACGGTGTGCTAGCATGCTCATGATCGAGGACAGTGAAGAGGAGCGGCTCCGTGCAGGATATCTTCTGCCGCCCGTTGAACTGGACGGGCTGCGCTCGCTCGCGGTATCGCAGCCCTTGTTCGTGAATTTTGAAGAGGTAGACACGGGGGACCAGTCATCCGTCTCGCTGACGAATGCTACCGATGGATTTCTGCTGCATGCTGCTCCACGCCGTGAGCGTCCTGTGTCGATACAGACGATGCCTCTGCCGTCGCGCCGTCCGTCGCTACACCACCGCACA
>JBBPKX010000215.1:0-21628 GCA_038089435.1 Boletus austroedulis | reverse complement strand
CCAATATACGGTGAAGGCGAAGCCTCTCTGGGTCGTCTATTTGCGAACGTGCTCACTAGCGCTGGCGATGCACGTATCCTTGGATGGACTGGGGAGTCCAGCCGCTTCAACACCTGCTTGCCGGCTCGTATCACCGTATTCGATCGAACGGCGGTGTCGCTCTTACCCGCACCCATCACCGAGTTGTCACCCATCACCTCATTTGACCTCGATGCAGCCTTGACGTTATATGATCGCCTCGACAGCCTTCCCACGCCTCGGTTTGCAGAAATGCGGATGTCACTTCCATGCATCGCATTCCAACTCCCGTCCTTTTCTTCTACCAAGAGTCGAACGCGTCCACGCCATGTTTACCGTGCAGACACGGCTACCTTTGGGAGGCTAGAAATCAAGACAAGATGTAACTTAGCTCGGATGAACTCTCTGTATCTCGTTCATCCCTGGTTGGATGCTCTCCTGGAGCACGGAGATACGCACGGAGGTGCAATCGTGGAGGATCACGCTGTGTCGCCACCCTCACCAAGCACGGCGGACGAAAGTACCTCTGATCAGGATATAGACGAAGACATCGAGGACGATTCGTCGTCCCTTCTTGAACCCGACCCGCCTTCGATTCGTTCTCCCGCGCAACTAATCTCGTTGGACAGAGAGACGAGGGCACGACGGCTCGTAGCCCGTCTTCGACAGCCGTTCGGTGCACTCTTGTTCGAGATGGACTCTGTGGGTCGACGGGGTGGTGCGACCGAGTATAAGCGCGTTGCGGCGGGGAGCGTGATCACTGTTCGATTTCAGGAGAACGTGTCATTGAGAGAGATTCTGGACAATGTACGCATCATCGACGTGCTGTAACGGACCAAAGTACGTTAGATGACAGTGAGGCACTTGGACGTCAGGGCGAGGTACTTTATCAGATGGAGGATGAGCTGTCGATCTAACACTGCTGGTTACTCGATGTATGCATTCTTCATTCTTGTCCACGATCGATTTATCCGCTCGAGCCTAGCTGAGATCTAATGATTGCCTCGTTACAGCTTTGAGAAGGTCTGCTGATAGGCATTCGAACGCTCAAGTGACGATTACGTGCTTGCTGCGCACATACCAGCAGCCTAGAGTTTATGAAGTTTAGTGGTCATTTACTATAAAGCCACTGAGCGGGTTGTGAGACCAAATTAACCGATAAGTGCAACGTAAACTAAGCTGAAAGCTAAAGTACAGGGCCGAGCCACCCTTCCTTCCCCGAACGGTCGAGGTCGAAGGTAACTCGCTGGGGTGATCTGTAACATGATATCGTGAGTCCGTCGCCTTCGAGGAGCTCTGAGAACAGACCTGCGTGTTCGTCTCTATAAGACTCCAGGTACACTTTCCAGTACGAAGCAGGGCTACGCCACGCGAACTTGATGCACTCGGTAAGTCAGTGATGAGAGACGCTTCATGCCCGCCCACCTGGAGTGCTACATCCAATCGGGTGAATCTGGGATGTTAGAAGGCATTTTACTGGGAGGTAGTGAGAGATCGCTTGTTCTCATTGGATCTGTGTTGATGGTCGGTACTCTGACAGGATGCGTTGCATCGCGAAGGGCTGGAGATTCAACAATGGGGTCATATGGTGTCGGGTCAGTAGGAGAACCAGCTGCACGATAGCTGGAATCTGTCGCCAAAGATGCACGGCTGCGAGGGGTAGGTATCCGAACGGGGGAGCCAAAGTAAGATCCGCTTTCTTTCGCTTCCCAATGTCGATTCTTGGTGATCAAGTCGACGAGCTTCTTGGATTCTGCGCGTCGAGGATGCTCTGGAAGGGTGGTGACGCAGACGTGATCATCGAATTCAACACTGAGCTGCTTGAGATCTGAAGAGTTTCTATGCCACCAGTCCTCCATATCTTTCTCTCCAATTGGGTAATGACGACGACTACCGGCGCAGCCAGGCGGCGTGTAATGGGGCAAGAGTCATTATAATAGCTCAATAGTGTCTTCCTTGCCCTAGATCCGTGAATGCAATAAACGAGGAGGTCAATCTCGCGATTAGCATGCCTTTCCTTGAGGAACTTCTTAAGTTCCCATTCCAGACTTCCTCTGGATGGCCTCCGGAGAAGGGGGCGGGTACTGTCGAGGCCATGGGTATCCCACAAATCATACTTTGTACGATTAAGTATGGTTCTGTAACTGACGTTGACTGCTGTGCAAACATGAGTCACCGGAGACCTGGGGCGGTAGGACCCGAATCGCATATGAGGTTGATGACAGCCGTTTTTCCTGGTCCAGTTTCCCCGACCAATCGGACACTAGGATAAAGCTGAGCACCGGAGTGCATCTTTGGCGTTCGCTAAAACATATGAATGAGTGCCAGTCCATTCCAAAGTAGCGAAACATACGTCGCCCATTACAAGTTTCGCAAATCTCCGACACACTGTGCGGACCATCTTATCTCCTTTCGGCAGATCCCTCTTGAAGCTCCGCAGACCTGTCGATAGTCTTGCTGGATGCATCCGAAACTTTCGCCTGTTGCTCAATTGCGACTCGATAAGATCGCGCAACGTGTCCTTTGATATACCGTACTTTTCATCTTCCTCGAGCCCGGTGATGCATGCGTGCGCGACACTGTGAATGCCATACGACCTGATGTACTCCTCGTTCTTCATCCACCAGTCTTCCATTGTCGCCTCCGCCTCCAGGTGGGTGACGATTAAAGCAATGGGAACATCCTTGTTACATAGGACTTCGTGGAAGACCTGGTAATTGCTCTGAGTCGTCGCGGTAATCTTGCTGCCTTGTATACAGAACAGCAATAGGTCGACCCCTCCTGCGTTACCAAGGTCACGGATGAGCGTGTGGGAGTTTTCGATTGCAGCCAGATACCCGTTGATCGTCATTGTGGGTTCCTCCAGGCCATCGGTGTCCCAGATTCTGACTTCTGTGCCACCAAAGGGGAGGGTGTACCTTGTGAACTCAAAGGTGCAATGTTTAACGTCGGAGGGGACTTTGGTGACTGGTTGTCCTGCAAGGAGATTGACGACGGAGCTTTTCCCGACGCCTGTTTCCCCAAAGAGGATGATATTATAACCTTTGTGATCGATGGGCCCGGCATGCAGTGGAGTGAATCGAACGTGTGCTCACCATCGGAAGAGGACATTTGGATTGTTTATACTGACCAGAGAGTGGATCAAGCCGCAAGGAAGGTAGTGTATAACTGTGGCGTGCTGGATGCAAGGACCAAAATGTGGGCCGTGGGCCTGTCCTGACACGTGTCCGGCACACTTCGCTTCCTTTTCGCCACTGTGTACGAGAACTAGTGATGGTGCGTCGGTCTTGGCAGCCTCTCTTCTTCCCTTCTTGGTGCAGCACCTCCCGCTCGTCCATCTTTTCTCTCTCGTTCCCTGGCAACGTCTCGTTTGTTCCCGTTGGAATAAACGACGGAGTGAAGTGCCTGGTCAAGTGGACCCGGGAAGAACTTGAATGGCGTGCCGTCGTCAGAAAAGAGGATCAGAGCGGCCCATGGAGCTCCTCTCAAGGACAAGGACACGTTTAACGACACGACCAGAGGTTGAGATGCATCTGGTAGCCGGAACGCGACAAGATGTTACCTGTCGACCAACACCGACCCCACTCATGCCATGGGTTCGGATTCTGATCACTAGTGCCTCTTTCCTCCCTGCTGTATTACTATTCACCATCTTTTATTATGCGCTGGATGAAGGAATATCTAATGTGTCTGTCTCCACACTTTGACTGTCCGCGTTCGCGGTGATCGTTCTCCTGGCTTCGATTGCATGGTCCTCCATGCACGTAATCTCCTTGTTCTGCACTTTGGGGGGAGGATTCGGCTGCAAAGCTGCTGCCTATGCACGGCATCCATCATGATTCAGCACGAGCATATAACCACTCACATTAACCAGTCCCAAACCTACACCCATCCGTTTGTCTCCGCACACGACACCCGCCTTCTCGTGCCTGAAACAAGCAGGATACCGATAGGATGTATGTGCATGTCCCGTGAACACATTCAACAACTTGCTCGCTGCGCCAAGTAGCCTCACATGCGAATCGAGCGTCATCTCGTCTGTAGACAGTAAGACCGACGCGACCGGTTCTGGGCAAGGCACGCAAACGTGAGTGCGCACCGCAAAAAGAGGAGAGGACAAACCCACGACCAAACGGAGCTCACCCTTGCGGAGCCCATACGTTCGGACATAGTCGTCGAACTGGCTGGCGAGGATAGACATCGACGTGAAGGGCTTACACGGCGTCGCGGGTGCTTCAAGTGTCTGGATCGGCGCACGGAATTGGGCTCTGCGTTGAACTCGACGACGTGAACCCCGCTCATGTGAACCGCCGACCGGCGGGCCGTCACGCCCGTCCACGGACTCCGAAACAGAGTGTACCACCGCCGGGTGGTCGCGTTCGACTTCAATGCGGCCTCGACAACCTTCAATTTGCAGAGAGCCAGATGACGCTTCCATGCATCGCATGGCCAACTTCCATCTTTTTCTTCGGCTCGAACACGTTCATGTTTGCTGTGCGGACGTTGCCTTCATGGGTTACCAGAAATTAAGACAAGACACGAACCTAGCTCGAATGAACTCTCTGTATCTTTTCCTCTTCATCTATTTCCTCGTTGGAGGTATTTCCGTCCTCCATGCACGGTGAAGGTGATGGCACACAGCATAATTACGCTTCCGTGCATATTCCCGTGCTCCAACTGGGCATCCAGCCAACTCGACCTGCCTTCAATCCGTTCTCCTGCGCAAATAATCCGATTGGACAAAGAGACGAGGGCGCGACGGCTCGTTACCCGTCTTCGACAGCTATTCTCCGCGCTGTTGTTCGCAATGATCTTTGTGGTCGACTGGACGGTGCGTCTGAGTATTATAACCGCGTTGCGGCGACCGTCCGATTTGAGGAGTGGGTACTTGAGTCATACGTAAAACGTTCCGCTGACTCAACTCAGACTTTTCCGCTCTGGAGTGCATGCATACCACAGCAACTCCGAGTCGAAAATCTACATGCTTGCTGTGCATACAATATAGAGCGACTTCATTTGAGTTTCGTGACCATTTAATTCAGTGGCGGAGTCTCCCTGCGGTTCCATTAGTACACGCTCCAGTGGGCTGCGGGATCAAATCGACTGATGAGCTACGCATGAACTGGCTGAAAGCTACAGGACCAAGGAATGACAGATAACAGCAAATCCGAATACATAGCACAATGTACATGGAGTAGCATGACCTCGAAAGCAAAAGGAAACACGATACGTATCTCACTGACCGACTGACGTGCAATTCGCAAGCTCGCCTGGCCCGGTAGGAAGATGAAAAAGAAACAGTGGCATGTTCCTAGCATCTAGCATGGCTTTTCGGATGTGGTGGTACATATCACTGCCTACCAAACATCTTCGCAAGGTCACCAGCAGACGGACGTTCGCTCTCGCTGAGATCCCAACACTGTAGCATTAGATCCCTGTGCCAAGAAGCGATACCTTTCAAGTTATCCGATATCTGGGGCCGTTCTCCTTCGAGGACCGCTAGCAACGTTTTTTGTACAGAAATCCCTTCATATGGTTTCTTCCCAGACAGGACCTATCAATATCCGGTATGTCAGCCATGAACTCGTGTAGCAAGGTGGATTTACAAACATGGAGCATTACTCCTCCAAATGAGTATATATCACAGGACATTGTGGGATGATACACGTAGTCCTGCGAACTACACACTAGTTGGACCAGTGCAGGATCTGTGAAGTGCACGTGGCCAAAGATGCTAGACTTTAGGTACGATGTGTCCAGAAAATCGCAGATGACCGAGAGACCAAAGTCGGTGATGCGAGCTGTCCCATCGTCATCGATCAGAATATTACCCTGTGGAGAAACAGTCAATGATATAGCCTCTACAACCATACTGATCGACCTAGCTTACACTATGGAGATCACCATGGACGACGTCTTGACTATGAACCGGAAAGGCGCAATCAGTGGCCACCATAATTAACGCTACGGAGTTAGTACATACGATATCGCAGACCAACTGCAATATCCCCAAGCTGTCATCAAGTAAGACTGTGTGGCAGTTCGAGTCGCAAGTCAAGCCTACCAAACGATGTTTCTGGGATCCTGAAACCTGGTTTTCCTCCAGGTAGTGGGACAGTGATCCATTGCAGAACCACGGGATAACCATACTTGGTAAAGGTCCAAAACCAGACACCACCCCAAGCAAGGGGACGATGTTTTCGTGCTGCAGTCTCCCCCAGACTCTTAATTCTCTCCGGAGTTTCTGAAACAAGCGTATGGAATCAATGGCCCTGTCCCTTCCAGAAGATTGGGGATCAATGATACCTTGTAATATTTCACATCATTATTGCCATTGATGTTGGGTTTCACAGCCTTCACTGCAACCTGAACACATTGGTCAGCATAAAGCTTAATTCTCTGCAGGCGACCCTACCATGCGAGAAGAATGACCTAAAACCAAGTCGCACTCCCACACATCTCCAAAAGCACCGCCTTGGGTAGCCCAACCCTTCCTTCTTCGAACAGCCGAGGTCCAATGTCTGAAGGGTGGTTCGTTGAGGTGGTCTATAACGATGATCGTGAGTACATGGCCTTCTAGGAACTCTGAGAATAGACCTTCATTCTCTTCTGTGCAAGATTCCAGGTATACTTCAGAGTGTGGAGTATAGTTACTATGTGCTCCGTGAGTCAGTGGTTAGAGGTGATCCATAATCGCTCACCTGGAAAGAAACGTCGAATGGAATGAATTCGGCATGCTAAAACAGGAGTTCCCAC
The DNA here is from genome assembly GCA_038089435.1 of Boletus austroedulis. Lineage (NCBI taxonomy): Eukaryota > Fungi > Basidiomycota > Agaricomycetes > Boletales > Boletaceae > Boletus > Boletus austroedulis. The sequence goes on along the minus strand of JBBPKX010000215.1, from coordinate 14,854 downwards.
TAGGAGGCTCGAGACGATCGCCAGCTCCCTCTAGATTTATGCTAATGGATGGTACGTTTACAGTGGTCACGCTGTGAGGGATCGGGGGTTCCATAACAGGGCTCGCTGGTATCGACTCAGCAAGAGGAGAAGTAGGTGTATGATAGCTTGAGCCTGTCGTCGAAGGTGCACGACTGCGAAGGGCAGAATGGTTACTCGAGCGTCGACTAAGTCCCTCGCCATCGATGCTGTCCGTTGCCTTTCGGGGACTCCAGACCTCTCTCTTGCGTGGTGATGGAAAAGTGGTAGATATCTGAACGGGAGAACCAAAGTAGGATCCGCTTTCTTTCGCTTCCCAATGTCGATTCTTGGTGATCAAATCGACGAGCTTCTTCTTGGATTCTGCTCGTCGAGGATGCTCTGGAAGGGTGGTGATGCAAACGTGATCATCGAATTCGATACCAAGCTGCTCGAGATCTGAGGAGTTTTTACGCCACCAGTCCTCCATATCCTTCTCTCTCTCCAATTGGGTAACGACGACGACTACCGGCGCAGCCAGGCGGCGTGTAATGAGGCAAAAGTCGTTATAATGGCTCAATAGTGTCTTCCTTGTGCTAGATCCGTGAATGCAGTAAACGAGGAGGTCAATCTCGCGATTAGCATGCCTTTCCTTGAGGAACTTCTTGAGTTCCTCGTCCGAACTTGAACTTGCTTCTCCGAAGAAGGCTCCAAATAAGAAGGAAAGAATGCCGCGGGCACCACCGAGGCCACGGGTATCCCACAGGTTGTACTTTGTACCACCGAGGGTGGTTTCGTAATTGATATTGCTTGTTGTGCCGACATAGGAGTTATTGGAGATCGGGGGAGTAGAAACTGAGTCGAGAAGGAGGTTGATAGTAGAACTTTTCCCCGCTCCAGTTTCCCCAACGAAGATGATATTACGCTGAGTACCAGAGGGGGTTTTTGGCATTTGCCAAAACGACTGTAAATCGTACCGATACCCGATACCTATGAATAAGTGCGTGTTCCACTTCCAAAGTAGCGAAACATACGCCAGTCACTGCGGTTTCCACCGTGGACACGTTTGTTGGCTTCGTGGAACTGGAGAATGGAGTATTGGCATTGACTCATGTATTGCATGAAGGAAAAATTCCTCACTTAAGGCACTCCAGATATACCGCCCCTAGGAATTGGCATGAGCGCAGGTACCCGAGCAAAGGATGCAACAATTACCATCCTTAGTGATGATATCATATACTTGGGATACGGCCGCCTCTATGCGTCCTTCCTGCAACATGTCTCGCTCTGTCAATATCCTCTGGGATAGTAATGTCAGGATCAGACGCGACTCTACACACAAACAGATGTAAACCTTCTCTAGCAAGGCAATCCATTGACTGTCATGGGTTACAGCCATCTTTGCAGATGGGTTCTGAACGACGAAATCAGGAGTGTGACAACATGCGTAACTAGAAATCGTAGAGAAACCTTTTTAAGCAAATACCGGTTGATGACGTCGGAAGGATGAAAAGGCTGCAGGTAAGTTTATCAGACCTCGGTGTTGTAATAGGATCACGACAAACATGCCTGCGAAACATGGGGTACGCGCTCCACTTTCACGTCCTTCACGTCCCCGGGCTCGTCGTCAGGTGGGCCACATTCCAGTGTCGGCTCGTTAGCACCTTCGCTTTGACTAGCACCTCCAGAGGAGTATATCATACTGGACGTTGCCCATGGCAGCAAATTTGCCAAACTAGAGCCGAAGCCGACAAAAGAAGTAGCCAATGTGCGTCTTGAATGGCCCACCTTGACTGTGACTCGATGCAGGTACAGCAGTTCCTTGTTGACCGCGATTTTGAACCCAACTATGAAAACACTCTGGTTCGGTATTGGGGATAAATGTCGTGGTCCAATACGCCATTCCAAAGGATGGGTGGTTTCCCAAGAGCAATCATCAGATATGATTGAGCCTGCTCTCCTATGCTGAACGATTTTGCACCGAGCAGAAGATGCACGGGTGTTCTTGAATGATGCGAGTGACCATGAATGCGCTTTGTGAAATCCGGTGATTAGGTAGAGGGCGTCGCTACTGATATCGCGGTAGAGCTTTTCTCGCGCAAACCGGTACCAATCAACTGCGTTCTGGAGGACGGCATCTAAGAGGAGTAAGTCCTTCGCAAGTCTATGGCGTTCGGCACCTTGAGGAAGGATGAGCATTGCACCTTCCTCGTGATGTAGACTGAAGTGATGATCAGTCAGTCTGAAGTATATGCATCAGGAGGTCGTAATGTGGTAAGGAATGATGGTAATAGCACACCTGCGAGCCTTGTCGTCGACATAAAATGGATCAACACAGCTAATAGCGCATTCCACAGTAGAAGGAGAAATGACACGACCAGGACACTCGGCTTCGGGGGCGATCCTGTAGTCTTCACGACTTAACTTAACCTGGGTAAAGCCGTCGGGAATCCCATCACTTGCATGAAGGGAATGTTCCCGGGGTAGTGTTATGTTAAAGAAGACGTCAAAGCTACCCTCTTCTGGAACGACAAAGCCAACGTCTCCGATATTGAGCCCCTCCCGACGATAGCTATCCGGGAGTTCGATGTTTGGTTCGGGAGTCCGCAAAGGATATCCATGATGTGATAGAAGATTGCGTGCATATACATCCTGCGGGGAGTTGGCCATAGAAGGGTAGGCAGACTGAACTCTCAATGTGCCGTGAACGTAATATATAGTCATCTGGCAAGGAAGAGCATCACAGGAACTTGGAAAATTTACTTGCTGAGCGCAATCTTTTCTGTACAGCAACTTAGAGTTTAGTTCGGATCGCTTGATTCAATAGCAGAGCCACCGTGGTGTCAGATCCCGTGCTCACTGCTATCCAGTCTCCCTTACAAGTTCTATTAGTACCTGGATCCATCTAAAGTTGATGACACTGGTACAGCGTCAAATGCATCAACTGTGGAGCGCTTCCGTAGAAAGCGCACTCAGCTAACACTCTTGGCATTCGCCACAATAGATTCTGCAAGGAAACGTTGAGACTCGATAAGCATGCAAAGGGCATTACTGTCATCTGGCAACATTCGTTATCGCGTGTAATGTTTCCTTACTCGGGTTATTCACCACTCACGATGAGCCGTTCAGATGCCGCCAGGATAACTTTGTCTTGGTAAGACTCCGCAGAAAGAAGTAAGGAAGCAACGAAAAAAAACTTCTCGGTGCTGTACGCCACTTAAAAACTGCCCCTGTGACATTGCAGAGGGATTGAAGGAGTAGGAGCTATATCATGATTGTAAATTGAGAGAATGTGCCGGCTGGTAAGTAGTGCTATAGTTAATTTTTGATATCTTTTTTCAAATTCACTAAGCAACTTGTCAACGTAAGCAGATGTATTGCCAGTAAACGACAAAGGCACTGCAAGCGGGTTGTAACTTGCAAGCCGAATGGACTGATAAGCGTAACATAAAGTCGTAAACTGGCGGAAAGCTACACCATTGAGGAACAACAGATAAGACAACAAGGTACGAATACATAGCGTAATGTATGGCAGAGATTAACATGACCTGATAAGCAAGCAGAAGACGCGATAGATATATATCATATGATCCTGATATGCTGACGTGCGATGCGCAAGGCGCCGGGCCCGGCCAGGGAAATATAAAGAAAAGCAAAAAAGAAAAGGGTTTGCGCAAAATGCTAGCAGGCACTTTCGGAAATCCGAAATCCGGACGTGGGGATATCACTCCCTATCAAACATCCTCACAAGGCTGCTAGCCGACGGACGTTTACTCTCGTCACGATCCCAACATCGTAGCATTAGTTTCCCGTGCCACGGAGTGATACCCTCCAAGTTATTCGGCAGCTGGGGCCGTTCACCCTCGAGAACCGCTAGGAATGTTTTTTGTGTAGAAATCCCATCATATGGTTTCTTCCCAGACAGGACCTATCAATATCTGGGATGTTAACTATGTATTTGAGTGATAATGCGGATTTACTAACGTGAAGCATTACTCCTCCAAATGAGTATATATCACAGGGCTTCGTGGGATAAAACACGTTGACGTTGTCCTGTGATTTATATACTCGTTGGACCAGTGCGGGATCCGTGAAGTGCACAAGACCACAGATGCTAGACTTTAGGTACGATGTGTCCAGAAAATCACTCGTGAATGAGAGACCAAAATCGGTGATGCAAGCCGTCCCATCGTCATCAATTAGAATATTGCCCTGTGGAAAAGCAATCAACAATAATCCTCTACAAGCTCATTGATCGATCCAGCCTACACTGTGGAGGTCACCATGGATAACGCCTTGACTATGAACTGAAAAGACGCGATAAGTGACCGTCATAATCACTGGTGTGGAGTTGGTACATACGATATCGCAGACCAATAGCAATGTCCCCAAGCTGTCGTCAAGTCAGATGTGCGGCAGTTCGAGTCGCACTTAAAACTTACCAGACGGTGTTTCTGAGGTCCCGACATCTGCTTTTCCGCCAAGTAACAAGATAGGGACCCATTGCGGAACCACGGGCTAACCGTACTTGGTAAAGGTCCAAAGCCAGGCACCACCCCGAGTAAAGGGACGATGTTTTTATGTTGTAATCTCCCCCAAATTTTCAATTCCCTCCGGAATTTCTGAAATGAGTATATCGGATGAATGGCCCTCTCCCGCGCAGGAAATTGGAAACTCCAATGTTACCTTCTCGTGATACTCCACGTCATCATTGCCATTAATATTGGTTTTCACAGCTTTCACTGCAACCTAAACACATTGGGAATCAGCATAAAGTCAAATACTCTGCAGGGGACCCTACCATACGAGAGGAATGACCTGAAACTAAGTCGCACTCCCATATATCTCCAAAAGCACCGCGTCGAGTAGGCCAACCCCCCCTTCTTCGAACAGTAAAAGTAGAAGGTCTGAAGGGTAACTCGCCGAGATGATCTGTAACATGGTATATCGTGAGTCCGTCGCCTTCTAGGAACTTTGAGAAGAGACCTTCGTTTTCATCCGTACAAGATTCTAGGTACACTTCGGAGTGGGAAGTATAGCTACTATGCAAACTTAACGTGCCTCATAAATCCGTGGTCAGAGGCGAATCATAATCACTCACCTGGAATGAAACATCGAATGGAGTGAATCCTGCATGCTGGAAGAGGATTCACTAGGGGGCTGTGGAGGATCGCTAGTTTTCATGAGATTTGTGTCAATAGTCGGTACTCTGACGGGGGAAGGGGTCCGAGTCGGAGGTTTAGCAGTGGAGCTGGATGCTGTAGAGTCCGTAGGAGAACTAGCCGTATAATAACTCGAACCTGTTGCCGAAGGTACGGAAGAGTTGGAGGAGTTACTCGAGGAACGACTGATACTCTCGTCACCAACGTTGCTCCGGCCCATTGCTCTCCGAAGTGACGAGACCCTTCTGAGCAATGGTGGAGGCGGGGTAGGTTTTTGTACTGGGGAACCAAAATAAGAACCGCTTTCCTTCGCTTCCCACTGTCGATCCTTGGTAATCAAATCGACAAGCTTCTCCTTGGATTCGGCTCGTCGGCGGTGATCTGGAAGGGTGGTGATGCACACGTGATCATCGAATTCGATACCGAGCCGCTCGAGGTCTGAAGAGTTTCGACACCACCAATCTTCCATATGCTTCTCTCTCTCTAATTGAGTGACGACGACGACTATCGGCGCGGCCAGGCGACGTGTGATGGCGCAAAACTCGTCATAATGATTCGATAATGTCTTCCTTGCCCTGGATCCGTGAATGCAGTAAACGAGGAGGTCGATCTGACGATTAGCATGTCTTTCCTTGAGGAATTTTTTGAGTTCCTTTTCCGGACTTCCAACGAAGACTTCAAGTAATGAGCGGAAAAGGCCACGGGCACCACCGAGGCCATGAGTATCCCACAAGTCGTACTTCGTATCACCGAGCGTGGTTTCATACTTGGCGTTGACTGTTGTGCAAACATGGGAGTCATTGGAGACCGGGGCAGTAGGTCCTGAATTGAGGAGGAGGTTGATGGTAGAACTTTTTCCTGCACCAGTTTCTCCAATAAAGACGACGTTGCGCTGGATAACGAGGATACACGATGAGTTAACTTAATGACATCTAATTTCAAACGAACCTTGGGATTACCTGGCCTTTGAGCCATAAGTCCGGGTCAGGTCGAGGCACCAGGCAAAAACACCAACAATCTTGATCCCGTAGATAGTGGCTCTGCCTTGTTGGTAGTCGATTTTTGCACTCGCGAGGGGCAACTATTAGGTTGGCAGGTGCGTCAAGTAGCGTTAAGATAGAGATCGATGTGGTGGAGGAGGGGGACTAGCGGATTTGATGACTTGCGGTCGACTTGCGGGGCATCCGCTTCATGCATGCATGGAGTTGCCTAAAATAAGAAACGGGCAGTGATAGGCATGTCAAATGATGCATAGTATGCGGAGTTTGACTTGTGCGGCGACACTTCCGGTGCATGCGCATTTCTCACAGCTCGACTGGGAATTACTCTGGATCAAATCACTTGTTGAACACATACCCAATACCCAAGTAGGTATCTTGGCTGTAGATGTCCGGTGAAAAAGGACCCTGCCTCCATGTGTTGTCCAGGTGGATTTTTGATGCGGCTGGACAAGCCCTATCGGTATAAATTATGACCGGGACGGCCGGCCCAAGGTTGGCCCACTCGGTGGCTCAGTATGTCAAGTAGACCCGGAACTCAGGAGTTTGACCTCTGAAACCTGTAACACTCATGACCTGGGGGTTTGGGCAGTGTCACGGGTGACGACTTTGCACAGACCCGGTCCGAGCCAGACGGTACTGCATGACCTCTGAGTGGCGTCAATTGCTTCCATGGGTATCAGGGTTGTGCTACAGGCGCAATGAATTAATGACTACCACGAAGAAAGTGTTTGCCATCACCTTTACAAGCATACGGTCATACAAATGGTAGTGTCATGAGTATTACACTTGGCTCGACCGTAACCAGAATAAGCAGTTTGACGATCATCTTATTTCGAATCGCGCACGTCGCAGGTTGTAGGTGAGCAAGAACAATGAACATCCGCCCAGGACGGCGAGGCACCATAAATTTCTGAACCACCCCGTCGTGCGCTCAGTCACGAAAGAATCCCAGATCACATGTTCATAATGAGACGTTCAATCACCCACGAGTAACCTATGTATCAACGAATGGCCAATTCGATCAATTTGATCAATTTTACAAAACCAATCACAGCCCGTTCCCGAACGTCAGGAGTACCAGTATGATGCCCGCTCCTCATGTGTTACATCTGTTCAGGGCTTCAAAAAGGAGTAAACGGATTGAAATTGTACAGCCGCCAATGGAAGAGTGAGACTGGTCACATCAGACGGTAGCGCGCACCACAGCTGAGTATTACTTCATCATTAGGGTGCGTGCGTTCGTAGCAGGGTCAAGGGCTAGGGCTTGATGGCAGGTCAACACTAGGGTGAACCATGAAAATAGATTCTGGGAGTATTTGATTCGTGCGGTGCATCCTGTAAGCTGGAATGTACCTTGCGCTATCATAGGGAACGTGTACTGCCCATGTTCAAATCCCTGCATCAAACATGACGACTTGCTCCCCACCGCCTCTATCAATTCGAATGAGCTTCTTCGCTACGCAAGCATACAGTGCCCTTGTACTTCCGATGATTACTTTCAGCTGGTTCAAGGGCATAGCATGGTTGGGTGACGTAAGCAGCGCATGTAGCAGCTGGGCGGTGTTCACTTGGTGATGCGTCGGACCGCCAGATGCAGAAGTGATGGATGAGACGGAGGATGCAGGAGAGCTAGGAGAAGGAGGCCGGTTGGCCAGCGATTCGATAAGAGTGCTAAGGAGAGTGGAGTCAGGCGGGTGCTGCACAGGGTTCTATACACATACAAAATTTCTTTCGCTCTTGGCAGCCTTTCCCCACCTTTACCGGGGAGTAGGGTATCACCAACGGCATTCCATATCCGAGCCTTCGATGCGCTTGAGTATGAAAGGCAGAAAAACGACTAAGGCATGACACTCGCCATAAGGCTTTCAAGCTCTGGAGTGATGCGAACATTGGTCACTTTCGATGGGGAATCAGGAGATGGAGATAGCTGCTCCTCGGCCAACGGCGGAGTTATCTGAGGCTGGCTATCCACTGACGGGGACAGTAGTAGATTGTCTGATACAGGGAGAGGTGCCTTTGGGAGTATAATCGTGCTCTCCTCGTCCGGATTTTCTTCGAGCTCTAAGTCCAGAACAGCGGGATCGGATGTCTCTGAGGGGTGTTTAGGGTCAAGTGGAAGAAAATTGTGATGCAGGTCCTCGTCTTCGCCTTTGTACATTTGAGAACTACCTAGTATATCGTGCTCTGACAAGGTCACCGAACCCTTTTTTGTGGGGCTACTACCAGCAGCCAGGCGTGCAAACACTGATTTCGGAGGGGCAGGCTCGGGACTATCGAACGACATGGTAGACAATTCCGCAAAGTCGGGGTCTTCCTCTAGAAGTCGATCTGTAAACCGCAGCGTGCGCGCAGATGCGGCTGGAGTCGACCAAAACGCGTCCTCATGGTTTTCCGGTTCTGGAGACGGCGAAAGAGATCGTTTAGATATAGCTGCCTTTGGCTTCAAAGTTGGTTTAGGTTCGTTCGAGCGGAGGATAGCGTCTTTCTATGCACGTCGAGGATGAGCGCCAATCTCGGACAAAGGGTCAATCGTACCTGGTTTCGTAGTTCTGCGAGGCGATTCTGGAGATCAGTGATCCGACGTTCCTCTTCCGCGACGCCATTAGTCGGGGGTGTTGGACCCATGGTGGCTTCTGCATTCGTCAACTGCATATATACGGTGGTCAGGCATCATTCGATCATAAAACATGCGACGAACGTCTTGTAGAGTCTCGTTCAGTTTTTTAACGTTTTCCCGTGTTTCACCAAGTTGCTCGATGATTGCGACTAGCTGGGAGCGGGCACGCGGCATGCGTCGTATGGACTGGCTGAGAGTGGCTTACGACCCATATACCGAGCTGAGATGGAACGTACTACCGATCCAAGTACTTGAGGGCAGCATGAGCGTATACTTCAGGCTCGTACTCCTTGGGTCTGAACATGTCTTGTCGTCTTGGTGGTTGCTTTCTGAGGGGGGTCGCGCCAGGGAACTCGACGCGAGATATCTCTGCTCGACGCGCGCCGTTGTCCGGTTGGTTGCGTACGTCGGCATCTGGGGCAGGTACGAGGGTGAAAAGGCCGAGTTCTGAGGCATCGATGTCGCGGATGAGGTCGCCGAGGGCGATGTCGAGCACGGCGCGAGTGAATGGGATCGCGGCGGGTGCTGGTGTGATGGCGGCTGCAGACGTGCGTATCGCTTTGGCTGTCGCTGCAAGGTGGTCGATCTGGTCGGCGAGTGATGGCATGTCGACACTTTGTTTTCACACAGCCACCAACGAGGTCAGTGACTTGTCGACATGTCCTTTTCTTGAGTACTCCACCCTAGTATCATGCTTCTTGGTCTTGGTAGGTGGGTGCACGACATCGAGACCACAAGGGCATCCGTCGACGCTGGTCTTGGCGGCCAGGAAGACAACGACTCGGGTCCCAGAGACCACCGTCGCACAGCGTCCTCCAGTGACGCGACACCCCGGCCCCGAGCCGTCTCGCCCCGCGCTGGGCATTTTCCCGGTTTGTCTCACCTCGTCATCTCCGTCGCCACCCCAGGACGGCTGGTTTTCATTGAATACATGTGCTGATGATGTGCTACACAGATTTAGATCCGGCGGTGGATCCTGGACGTCATAACACCGACACCAATATCCTCATCTCACATCCCGATTTGTCAGGTTCGTTGCACCAGCCGCCCCATCACCACATCCCGAGACGCCTTGGCTTCTTGCCGTCCAACACCGCCGCTCTCAGCAAGGCATTGCATTCCCCAGCACATCCCCGTGTCCATCTTGATCCCAAAGCGCAGCCTCAGTCTTATTCTAGGTCAGAAATACCTACTTACGAGGACATACCAGTCCCAAACATGACATCTGCTGCTTCCTCGAGCGCTATCAGCAAGACCCACACATCGCCGACCAAGGTGAGTTCGGGCGGAGTTTACTCGCGCACGCCATCTCACTCAACGCCGCTCAAAGCCCTCGACACGTACCTACGACCCCAAACTGGTCACTCGAGAAATGCATCGGCTGGGCACCTTAGCAGGTCTCAATCCTACTATCACAGCCGCACTAACATCCAATGCATCCGCCTCGACACTGACACTGCCATCTACCTCGCCTTCGACGGCCACTCTTGTGCCTGGTCCGTCTCTTACCCACGGAATCAGTACCCTGAGCGGTGCGGCTTCCGATAAAGACAATCCCTGGGGCACGCTGCACGTACATGTTCTACCCTTATTTAATGAGGAGCCATTACGTGTACCGATGTGAGCTTCCGCACAAGCGTTTCACCCCATCACGCTGACCACTTCCCAGAGAGGACCTGAACAACCTTGTAAAACGACATATACAAACGGTCCTTGCCGCATCGCCGTCAAGGGCACTGACCACTCTCGCGACAGATGCACGAGAACTGATCGGGGCGGGAATGGTCACTATCAACTCAAAAATGGCCTGCTTGTCAGATGAATTACTTCCCAGTCGACTGGTTGAGCTATGGTCCTTTTTCTGGGACCATATATTGCCATACGTCGAAGGAGTGAGTATTATCAATCTGATTGTTTTATTGTTCGACCGAAGCAACGTCAACTCAGGTTTTGCTCCCACTGCAAACCGATCCATTGCTGACGTCGCTGTACCGCACTCCGAAACAACATCGGTCCAGCTCGCCCACACGGCAATCTAATGCTGGTCCGTCCATTGGATCGCATACGCCCACTATTGATGTTCGGAGCGTTGCGCTCTGTGCATTCCGCGACCGCGTTGTCGTACCCCTGCATGGCCGATTGCATAATCTACTTTCACTAGCGCAATGTAAAGAGACCCTTGTTAGGTTAGGCTCGTATCGTCAACCGAGGTTACAGCAAATGTATGCTTCTCTCATCTTATGACAATGATGCACTCTGAGTGCTAGCAGGTTACTCGTACTTACCTCGGAGCGACGTGTGCGTCCTCCTTCACCAACCCTTTCCCTCCGTACGCCAGATGTCGAACCAAGCGCAGGTGAAGCGGCTATCGCAGACCTCCTCCAGCTTTACTCGCAAAGTCAACATCATACCCGTGCACACGCCCCTCACTATGGTCCACGTCGATCATACACTCGAGGATTCGTTGCGCGCGCTGCCACGCCGAGCTTCCTGTCTGCCGGCATTCCGCGAGACCGTCGGGGCCGTATCGGTGGACATGACATGAAACGGATGATTCTGAGTGCGGGCGGGTGGCCCGTGTCGATACCGTCAGCGGGAGGCGGGATCATGCAAGCGGATGACATGGACGCGGATGCAGAAGACGAGGGTGGGCACGAGGGTAGCGAGACGCCGCGCGTTGGCATGATGGAGAATCATGACCGAAAAGTCTCGTCTACGCGACTTACACAACAGTATGCAAATACAGGAGGGTGGGGACTGGGCGCTGGGAACGAGGAAAAAGAAGTTGACGATGACGACGACGAAATGATGAATTGGGATCAGGCTCAGGTATGATTTGTGTTTAGGTCGTGCTCTGGTCACTAAGCGTGTTGACACAGGCGACTGTGGAACGGATGGTCGGTATGAAGGCCGAGTCACCTACGGATGTGCGTAGATGATGGTGGTTGTTGTAGCACTCTGAATGAAACGCGTGCAAATCACATGATCGCCTACCATGATGTCATGAAGGGAGTAAAACCCCTATTCAAAGTATAAGAAGGGGGCAGTGCCATCGTCTTCAACGATTCTCCTTCCTCATCCACAATGACTGGTGCGTAGCACATATTCAATGACCCCTTGGCTCACATCCGATGAACAGAACACACCAAAGAGCCGTCCCGCGTCGCCGCTGGCCTCAAAGCCGCCATTCGCAACCCCAATGTCTCTGACGAGGCAAGAGAGCGCGCCATAGAGAAGCTCAAAGAGATGGGTCAAGATGTCGAGGCGGAAGGGCCTCAGCCTGCCCAATCCTACCATCTCCATCACCCCCCACCGCAGGCTCCCGAAGAGTCCACACGGGTTCTCGCTGGTTACAAGGCGACGCTGAGCAGTACGTCCTTTTTTGCGCTTTCTTGCAGCTTTGGCAGTTTGCGTAGCGACGATGGTCACTGTAGATCCGTACACTTCGCCCGAGGCGAAGGCGCATGCCGAAGAGGTGCTTGAGGCAGCTGGTATCATCGAAAGACATCCGGAGCACTCTGATGAAGAACATCAGGCGCGCGTGCTTGGGGGCTACAAGGCTGCTCTGCACAGTATGTCATGCATCCTCGGTATTATCCTGATGGCTGACAATGTCATGGATAGATTCCCGCGTATCCGAAGAAGCAAAGCAGCATGCGCGAAAGTATCTGGAAGAACACGGCATCCAAATCCAAGAGTGAATGAGTTTAGCAAGCGCGACGTTCCGGACACTTATAGTGAAGGCATTTAGTTCATGTACTAGTTGTGGTAGAATCAAGTCAATTCATCATCAACTTTGGGAGTATACCAACGTCTACTTGGCCACTTCTTCTAATCTGCTCAGCACATTTTCCACTCTTTCCTCCAGGCTACTGACGTTGCCGGCAACAGTACTGCGGTTTGCTTCCAGACTGGTTTCGACAGCCGCCACCGCGCCATTGAGTGCTTCGAGTGCCTCTCTGGTTCGTCTCTGCTCCTCCTCAAGGGCTGCTATCGAATTTTGAAACTCGGATGCGGACCCATGCAGGGCTGAAAGCGTCCTCAACCGCGTAAGAATATGTGGGATGTGCGGTAACGATGGTGCAAGGCGGGAGAGCATCGGTAGGACTGCGTCCTGAGCAGGCGTAAGCACAGTCACCGTCCCAATACCCCCATTCATTCCTCCACTTCCCGACTGCTGCCGCTTCTGAACTTGGCTGGCAGACACACGTTCCAAATCTGAGAGGAGCAGCTTGAGTCGCCTAGAAACAGAATCAATGTGCCGCGGTTGCGTGAGCAGCGTCAGTTGGTTATTGAGCCGCATGAGCATCGGCAACAGCGGCGGCGTGAGCGGCGTCGTCTAGAACAGTAGACAATTGTCTGACAGTCAACTCCCCTGCGCGATCACCAAACATGTGCTCACCTCGTCCAACGTCGCGCTTACTGATCCGACCAGCTTTTCGAGTTCTCCGACCCGCTTGTCTATCTCCACGATGCGTCTCGCCTCGCTCCCATTGTCTACCGCTGGATCGCGATCGTCTGGGCTGTCGCCATTATCGTCCGTATCTTCGTCCTCATCTCCATCTCCGCTTTCGTCCTCGTCCTCGCCCTCATGCTCATCCCCGTCCCCGTCCCCCTCGGCATCCCGCCCCTCTCCAACAACTACCCCAAGCAGCCGCCCCCTCCCCTCCCTCCCCCATCTGACCCTCTCCAACCGCTTCCTAACATCGACCAGCCCCCGGATCATCTCCCCTGGATCCACCCCCTCCCCGTCCTTGGCGCGGGCCGTCAATGCCGGGTTGGACGGATCCTCGAGCTCCGCTTCCAGTGCAGTGAGATCGGCCTGGAGGAGGCGGAGACGGGCAGGGAGGGGAAGCGCATGGGGACGGGAACGCGTGCCAGTGGGCGAACGGGAAGTCGAGCGAGACGGACTGGTCGAGGAGGAAGGCGGGTAAGCGTATCGCGTGCGTTGACGACCTACCAAGGACACGCAAAGCAAAGCAAAGAAGAAGAAAAGGCGAGAAAAAACATATGGGATTGTACGCGCACTCGAAGATAGACAAGAACACGTACGGGCGCGCTCGGCTTTACGAAAGTGCTTGGTGGCTTGTTCGGCGCTGATGAGGTTGCTCACGTCGAGTTCGTCGCGGTTCGTCGTTGCGGCAGTGGCCCTGGCACGGGTACGCGTGGTGGAGGGTTCATCGTCGCTAGAGTCGCCACCCTGTACGAGACATGAGCGACGTGTTGACGTTGTGGAATGGGGACACGCACGGCTTCGCGAGACGATAGAAAGACGTCTTCTGTTTCGTAGACGTCCGGTGCAGTGTCCTGGGTTGAGCGAGATCAGGTACGGAGGGTACAAAGGACGTGGTACGAACGATATCGGGGAGGTTGGCGTACTTGTTGGCGCTCATGGTAAATCGGAATCGTAGCAACGAATAAGTGTCCGGTGGCCAGTGACGTTCTGGCACTCCGTGAGTCCGTAACAACCTCGTGTGACAGCATGTTTTCAGGCTTGTGATGCTCTTCAGCTTGTCTTAGCTCATCAACGACCGACAACGAAGCCTGACGAGCACTCCGTCCCATCACTACCCTCCTTCGTACCCGCCTGTGTTTATCAGGTACACATCTGCCTCGTTGTTGATCAGGGAGATGTTTAGAGAACCCATTGTCCTCTAAGTGCGGGTGCGATCATCCGACAATAAATCTGACCATGTTCGGAATCCCCATGGCTGGCAACAATGCCACACGAAGCCAGTTATTATCCAACGCAAGGTGTGGTCCAGCGAGCTGCAGGAAAATGGAAGCTGAAAATAAATTAGGACCAGCCCTTACAGTACGATGAACACAACTAATGTATCTATGCTCCCCGACACTCTCGAGGAGGAGTGTGGAACTTCGAGACTATGCCGTCACCCCGAAAGAGCACATTTGATTGGACATATTCGACCCCAGGGGCAAATAAGCGCCAGTCATATCCATCTTCTGAATCCACCCCTCCGGCCCTCCGATCTTCCAGTAAACCTTACTTCTTACCTTCAACGGGTGTGTTCATTCAATCCTCACAGACCAAGATCGCCCGAGTTAGCGTTGTCAAG
>JBBPKX010000214.1:11090-21645 GCA_038089435.1 Boletus austroedulis | reverse complement strand
GCATTATCACCTTCCTCCATATATACACTCGCAAGTTTGACTAACGATTGAGTGAATGCAGGATCGAGAGCGAGCGACTCGAGCAGGTCAGCTTTGGCACCATGGACGTCTGCAGTCAGGAACCTATAAAAAAGGAACGTGAATACAAATAACGGAAGATGTATGAACGACGTACTTGAACGTTCCCCTCAGGTTTAGGGCTTCGGCACGACCGACATCCCACGATATTCCTTGGTCGAGGGCGGCACTGACGAGGGTGAGTGCGTGCGGGTAATCTGCTGCCTCGAGCGCCTCGAGTGCCAACAAGAGTGTTTGGTCGCCTTGTGATGGCGTCACGGGCAGCATAGGAAGTGGACCTTGGGGTGGGTTAGGCGATACCGAATGAAGCAAGCAAAAGCTCACGTTTGCGAAAAGCAGCGAAATAAGCCGAGATGAACGTTTGCGAAGGTAAACGGGGTTCCCGTGTCTGTACGATTGAAGTGGGGTGTGAGAAGTAGGATTTGCGAAATGGGGTATTACCCACGGCCAGGATAGACTGAGCCTTCTCGGTTGCCAGTTTCTTCAAGACACGTTCTACTGCCTGTGCGGCCGTCTCATTTTGGAACTTTTCAAGGATTGTTGCAGCGGTGAAATCTGGCAGGAGGTGATTGAGACCGAGATGAACTCTATCTGAGACAAGATGACATACCTCTCAAGGCTTCCTCAAAGCGGCTCAAAGATTCAAGAGCGGTTGCACGCCTGTTGAGGGCCTTGATGTAGTTCGGGTCCTGACGAAGTGCATCATCGCAGTCTGCCACGACACGGTCGTGCTGGGGAGGAGACATGTACATGTAACCTGTCAGATGGGATGAGTGCGTGGTGTGTGGGTGGAGCGGGGGCCGAACGGACATGCTGCTCGATTACTGTAAAACACGGGTTCTGGTCGTGGCGAGATTTGGATGGCCTGTGTGTATAGGTCGATGGCTTGCTCGAACTTGCGTGCCTGGTAGAGGGAATTGCCGCGTGACTTGAGGGACGCCGCCTGCTTTATGCGTTCCTGTGGAAGAAACGAGTGAGGTGGGTGCCGTGCGACAAGCAAGAGGGGAAACGGACCTCGAATGGCATGGCAGCAATCTGTTCGGGCGACAGCGGTGCGTTTTCTGCAAGAGGCGTGAGTGCCACGCCGGGAATAGGTGGATGAGACGCACCGTTGACGTCGTCGGCCTTTGGTCCCAGCTCCTCGATGATAGGGCCATCTGCGTCGGTGGTGGGTTTTTTCTTGGTCTTTCTGTCCTTGGACTTGCCCTTGGCGGAGGGGGGCCGTGTCGAGGACGATGCCCAGTAGACGGCGCCAGCAGCGAGGAGGGCTGCGGCGGTGGCGACGATGATTGTCCGCCTGTTTTCCGAGACAAAGTCGTGGATGCGGTCGACGTAGGACGGGGTCGACGCGATCGGGGCCATGGAAAGAAAGCAAGAAGCAAAAACGACGATGCCGGTCTCACACGCGTATTGGATTACGTCAACACGAACATACGCTAGTCTCGCTGCTCTGGTCGCCGCCGAGCTCGATCGTGCCAGGCATGCCCTCTGACCGCCCCGTCTCGGGCGTCACAGGTGCCCACAGCTCTGGGGTATCCAATATCTTGCTCACGAGATCCTCAAACACCTCTCGCACACCAACAGCCGTCTTGGCGGACGCCTCGAGGAACAGCGCGTCTTTGCGTGCAGCAAACACCGCCGCCTCGTCCATGGACACCTGTCGCGACAGCTCCTGCTGCATGCTCAGACCATGCACACCACGGACGCCGTTCGGACGCACCTTGTCCAGCTTGTTGCCGACGATGATCTTCGGTACCGTCGTCGACACGTAGGTATCGATTTCTGTAAACCATTTCGGAAGTGCATCAAACGTTTCCCGATTGGCGACATCATAGACTACCGTCCTGGTTGAGTAGCCATGCCAGCCGAGTACGCCCCGTACCCACCTAGAATAATGCCTTGTGCACCGCGATAATAGGACGATGTGATCGTCCGAAACCGTTCTTGTCCTGCCGTGTCCTGTCGAGAAAGTCGGCGTCTCGAAGGAAGTGCCGTAGACCGACTGACCCATATGCTCAGCTTCACTTTGCGCCCATTCACCTCCATCTTGTGCACCTGTCGCCAACATCACACGGGGCGTCATGACGAGCCTCTCACACTCACTCGAAAGTCGACACCGATCGTAGCGGTCGCCTCGTCCTCGGGTATCCACGCCTCATCAGAGAATCGCAGCAGCAGACTGCTCTTCCCTACAGACGCATTTCCTATCAACAGCAGCTTGACGTTCACAGGGGCCGATCCAGACGACGTTGGGGTGGTTTCAACGGGGGCCATTGGCAACGGGGTGAGGGCGAATTGAGTCCAAAGTTTGTCGTTGCGAGTTGGTGGTGGTCTGGACGCTGCCTGCCTCGTTGACTCCGCGCCAAAGTTACATACTCGATCAGGGCACGCCATGCCATGCCATTCAAAAAGTACAAATTTCATCCAACACCCTCCATCTCTCCTTCACACAACCGATCGCCACTTTCACTGGTAAATAAAGTTGTACCTCGATAGCAAGTGCGGTATTGCAGAGAGCTGCGGACCATATCTGGAGTGTCCCCCGTGCTAAGTAATTGTATGCGTCCTCAAGTGTCGACTACATACCGCGCAGCATTGTCGTACAACTCAAACAGCGGAATCGCGAGCAGCTTCATGTTTTTAGGGACGGCGAGCACCTCTGCGTGATAAAACGATGGAGACGGATCATGTGGCAAGCGTTCAAGACGTACTTCGCTCGGGCATCTGGACCAAAAAAAGCTTCTTGCATTCCTTGGGCTTGGTTATATGCGCCGGGACAAACGGATACTGAAAAGCGCGGTCGGCATCCGGAACAGGGTGGGTCGTCCGTCCGTCAAACGTACCATGAACGTTTCAAAGTTGGGTCTCCACCACTGCGCAAGACAATCTCCAATTTCCCACTCGTTGTCGACACCATGCGATGCGTTAAATTGTTTTGATTCGGAAGGTGGAGCGAGACGTTCGTCCAGCCTACGCTTGAGGCCGTCAATGTCATCCTCGCCAGGTTTCAGGTAGTCGCCTGGGCTACAACAACGTCAGACAGAGCAAGAGGAGAGAAAACGGGGGCCCACAGCTTGAAAAACGCGTTCGCGATCTGGAGCATGAGGATGTGGGGGTGGCCATGGTCGTGCACAACCAGGATGCCCTCTACGGTGCGGCGCATGCCAAAATCTTCATAATTGTTTTGAAGACGTTGCAGGCGGGCAGAAACAGAAGGATCTTCTTCGGGCTGCGCTTCCTTGGTGCTAAGAAACAGTCAGTCTGTCAAACGACGGTAGACGGCGACCGACCTGAACGTAAAGTTGGACAGGGGATACCTGGACGTCTTGTTAGCTGTTGACTTCGCGCGACAGCGACAACGGTACGCACAGCAAGATCGTGTTGGACATTGTGCTCGTCGACGTCGACGCCGACTGGTGAGTAGCGACGGAGAACAGCGCGTACCTTGTGGTCACGTGACATAACCAACCTCGGTGCCGGGATGGTTCCATTTTAGACCGTCTTCCGGAGATAGTCGAGGTCGACCAGATTGGCTCTAGTAGTCATGATATGACTTGTTTCTAATCCTCCTCCTTCTTCATGTCCCTCCGCATTTCCAGTGAGAGTCCGGGCGTCGGCATGCACGACGTCCGCTGCACCACCGAAAACGGCGAGGAGTGCTTTGACGAAGATGGTGCAATGAACCCCACCGCATCGCCGCCCCCAGACGAATCTGTTTTGCGCCGAGCTGGGTATGTCTTCTGTTTCATCTTCCACCCACCCACCAGACCCCCTCTTCTCCAGGCTGTTGCAGCCCATGAGCTACGTCTCTCCTGCACCATTTCGCGTTCCGGGCCGGCCACGCTCGCAAGGCGTCATACGCGCGAGTACCGTCCGAATTTCGAATACTGACATGCCTCGTCTCCCCCTTGCCAACTCTTCTCCCGCCTCCCTAACGCCCTCGCCTGATCCCCATCCTCCCGTGTCTTCAATGGTCGCGCGTGCCAACTCAGACCCAACCGAGCCTTCTTCCGAACGTGCGTGTCTTTGATTGCATTTGCGAAACCGTAAGCGTAATTATAGCCACACCTGCCTGTGCACGTTTATAGCTTCTCCATCACAATCCCGGGACTCCTTCATCTTCCCGAGCACAACGATCCAAGATGGCACTCTTGACACCATCTCTAGGGCCACTCATCTGCCTTTTAAACACCCACAGCCTTTCCCATCATCATTCGCTCCCTCTTCCCACATCACGAACAGAGGCAGCCCTCGCCTCTCGCTCGTCTCTGATCCGGACATGGATGCATCCGAGGACCTCTCCGCATCTATATATACGTTCGACTCTAACTTAACCGGGCCTTCTTCCAATAGTACCCGATCAGGCACATTTACTCCTCGTGGCGCGGGGCACACAACGATCCCGCCTTCAGCCCTCTCCATCCTCCTCAATCACAAGGAGCAGGTCCATCCCGGAACAAGTCACGAACATACCATCACGTCGGATCGTCCTCCTTCCGAAGTGTCTGTAACGCCAACCAACGAACGTCCAAGTGACACTCTCTTCCCCGTTATTACTGGCGCCACACGCCGCCCGGAACCGAAATCACCGACGGGGTTTCGTGCCACAACGCCGGCTGAAGGGATCGAATCAGGACCGACATGTCAACCACAACGATTGCCTGATGAAACGACATCACTGCTACACGCCAGTCACGCCACTTTTCGCCGCGAAGACGTCAACGCAATTTCGCAACTCATGTTTATAGCCACCAAGACACAGTCGGAACCCGCACAATCAAGTGCCCCGGACGGCTACGGTTCGATTGTGTCCAAACCCGCCAAATCTTTTCGCTACATTCTCGATCCAAACCTGGGAAGAATGGCGCTCAGGGCATTTCCAGCTGTTGTCCTGGGTATGTTGCTGAATATCTTGGACGGCGTTTCCTGTACGTGTTTCTACCACAAACAGATTCCCGGATTCCGCTCAGAATGGGCGTCCGCGGGTCTTTTTTTCCCGAAGAAAATGCCAGCAGTCACTCACATGATTTGATCAGATGGTATGATCATGTTTCCTGCTACTGGCCTGTTTGCCAAGTTTGGAGGTATTGGTGTGTCCATGTTTTTCGTCTCGTGAGTACCCTCTTTTTGGTTCATTCTCAGCCGTCATTTCAGCGTGTACAGCTGAGACGCTGACAATGTGACGTCATCCAGAACTGTTATTGCTCAGCTTGTGTATGCGTTGGGCGGGAGCAACTTTGCTGGAGCGAACGGAAGTATGATGATCGAGGTCGTGGTACGTACCACCTTTTTATTTCTTATTTCATGGGCTTGCTTGCTTTCCAATTTTATGTGCCTCCTTGTGTTAGGATGGGCTAAGGTTGTGACACTTACAGCCCTTCTTCCACATTCTCGCATCAACAATCGCACAGAACATTCTTGGCGAAGATTGGGCTGGGATGGATAGCATGAATCGGGCTGTCGTGGCGACTACCCTTGTGTCGTTTGCACTATCTAGCTTGCTCACTGGTGAGTCATGTCATCTTTTTGCTGTAGAGCAAAGGAAGAGTGGCTTTTCCCTGCTACTACTACCTTGGGTTTGAGAAAATCCCCTTCTCAAAGCATGTGCAAACATCAGCTTTGTGCTACATTGACCGATCAAAATGACGTTTGTCTGATCACGCGCTCCCATTCATAGGGCTTACGTTCTTTCTTCTTGGATACCTTCGCCTTGGTGTCCTTATTGGGTTCTTCCCTAGGCATATTCTGGTCGGGTAAGCGCCGTCCGTCGCTTCTGTCTCAGTTATCGTGGCGCGTGATGGTACAGTCCAATTGATCCGGGTTCAAATTTTACAGTTGCATAGGTGGCGTGGGGATATTTCTGATCTCGACAGGGTAGGTCTTACTCTTTCGAAGCGGCCGGATCCTGATCATCTCGCGTATCACGGAATTTCGCAGACTCACCGTCAGCACGCGCTTACCTTCTGATGCGCTCGATCCGCCGACTTGGGAAATCCTCCAATATTTTGCTCTCGACCCACATGCGCTCGCACTATGGGTTCCGCCCCTTGCGCTGGCGATACTCTTGAGAGTTATCACCACGAGGTGGAAGCATCAGCTTGTATTCCCTATTTGTGCGTCTCGTTTGTTTCCAGCGATATCCCTAAGTTATAGTATTGTAGATTTCTTGATCATACCGATCGTGTTTTACGTCGTCGTCGCGGCTGCCCAGCTCGATCTTGACACGCTCCGACGTGACGGATGGCTGCTTGAAATTGCACGAGAAGTCGGAGGTGTGGATAGTTGGTATGCCTTTTACACTTACTATGGTGAGTTTCGTCCTCTTTCCAAGCCGTGGATGGCTCATTGCCGATATAACAAAGATTGGCGTGCCGTGCGATGGGCGCCTATCTGGACCACCTTACCTACGCAGTTCGCACTGTGCGTGACTTGAAAGTGACCGTACGCATCGCTGATTTAACTTGGCCACTAGGTTGTTCTTCAATGTATTGCATCCTCCTCTTAATGTTCCTGCTCTGGGTGCGTCGGCCTTGCTATTCCGATCATTACTTATCTCACACTGTCCTGTACTTGGGACGCACAGCTGTATCCCTGGACGAAGATGTTGATACTGACAAAGAACTTGTTGCTCATGGAATGTCCAACCTTGCGGCAGGATGTCTTGGTACCGTGTTCGTTTTGACTTATCATATGCCGCAATAAGAAACTGACGTGTCGAAAGTCCGAATTATCTGGTCTATGTCAATACGCTCTTGTGAGTTCTCGTCTTACCTCGATATATTCAAGACTGTATTACCAACCACAGATTTTATCGTGTGGGGGGTGGGAATCGTCTCGCTGGATTTATGCTCGCCGTGGCTACGTTTTTACTTTTGATTATTGGCACCTGGCCGATTGCATATATTCGTGCGTTCTTTCCGAAAATCATTTGATAAGCTTTACATGGACTGTCACGTCGTAGCTGTCATGGTCGTCGGTGCCCTCATTTTCGTTCTTGGTATTGACTTGGTGAAGGAGGCATTGTGGGATACGAGGCATCGTGTGAGCAGGTGAGCATGTTGAATTCCATGCGTAGGTCGTTTGTGTGATGCGATATCTGTTAGGACGGAGTATATCACGATAATCAGCATCATGGTCACTATGACTGTCTGGGACTTTGTCATTGGTGTTTTATTTGGGATTGTTGTTAGTTGTAAGTCTTCCCTGCGGGTATGACTACTCACCGGCCCTTACCATCACTCAGGTTTCTTCTTTGTTGTGCAAAACTCCCAGCGCCGGAGCATTCGAACCTCCTACACGGGAGATACTGCCATCTCCACCGTCCGTCGTCCGGCAGATCACCGCGCGTACATCCGCGAAGTATCCAAACAGACGCGCATCCTTCAGTTGCAAGGCTTCCTCTTCTTTGGTACGATCTCTCATGTCGAGGAAACTATTCGTTCGCTCGTCAACGACGCAACATTCCAAGCGCACCCGGTCCGCTTTGTCGTCGTCGATTTTTCGCTTGTGGCTGGTGTGGACCTGTCGGCTGCGGAAGCGTTTGTGAGAATTCAGAGACTGTTGGCTGCCAAGGGTGTCGTGCTCGTCTTTTGTGGTTTCTCGAGGGCAGAAGTCTGTAAAGCGTTGACGAGCGTGGGCGTGTTGGAGCAACCATATGTGGAGCTGTTTGAAACGTTGAACGATGCAATGGAATGTAAGTCGTGGGTTGTTTGTCTTTATTGTAGGCGCATGGTGTTGACGGAGTGTGGGACGCAGGGACGGAAAATGCATATCTGCGCGCGTGGTTCAGGGCGCAGAAAAAGGAGACTACGCCCGTTGGTAAGTCATCTGTGCACGTGTACTCTAAAGCCGAGCGCATTCATGTCCCATCCAGCCCTTCCCGGCCGTCAAAAGATGGATGTCGATTTTCACGAAACTCTAGTTGGGTCTCCCCGAAGATTACACCTCAAAGACGCGGGAGAGCGAATCATAACAAGCGGTAACGCATCATCCACGTATCACGCTCATCGTCTCGTTCACCTCGTCCCCAGAACTTTCCGACGTGTCCGCAGAACCTCTCCATACGCTCCTGAAAGCGTTTGGATCCTTTGACGCCCTCGGTCGCGTTTCCCTGTCTGCGCTTGTGCCCTATTTTGAGCACGTCGCATTTCCCGCCGACACCGTTCTATGGGAAAAGGACGACCCACCCAACGGGCTGTACATCATTCAATCAGGCGTCCTCCGCGCGTCATACAAGTTTGCAGAACACACGCCCATCATCGAGGAAAGTATGGTGTCGGGAACCCTCGCGGGCGAAATGTCGGCGCTCTCGGGGCTCGCGCGGAACGCGCGGGTCGTTGTCGAGCGTGATGCCGAACTCTGGCGGCTCTCGCCGGAGAATATGAGACGGCTCGAAGAGGAACATCCACATTTAGCACAGCAGTTTGTGAGGCTCGTGCTCAAGGGTGCGTGTTTTTGATCGCATGAGGTCGTTCTCATCGTTTACTTTTTACGTGGACGGACGCCACAGCTGCCAAGGTCGACACGGACACGTTACTTGCAGCACTTGCCACGAGATGAGGGGAACAAAAAAAGATCCAGACGGGGTCATGATATGTACATGTCACGTTTATATCTACACTAGCTAGTTATCTGGTTATCTACAGCATCGTCGTTTTTCACAGCAAGGGGTAGTCCGAATAAAGTCGCTATGCTAGCTGCATCAGCATGAACCAGTCTCTTGCGCGCTCAACTCGGCAAAGACGTCGTGGAACCGTTTCGACCACCACCCACGCTCCTCGCGTTCTTGGCGCTCTGAATCGGTTGCCAAGCCGCGCTCCGATTCTTGCATCTGCATCGACGGACTCTTGGGGAACGGCAGACCCGCCGCGAGGATGGACGACAAGACGGGTTTTTGGGCTGCCATCGCAGACGCGGCGCGGTCGACGAGCGCGTGAGTCGTATGGAGCGACGATAACGCGCGTTGGGTGTACTGACAGCATCGATGGAGCGCTGCAAGCCAGTCGCGCAGCGATCCGACCTGCGGGCGGGAGAGCGAGAGCGAGACTGTGACGACGGGTCCGGTCGCCTGGACGTAGCCCTCTTCGAGCGCGCGTGCCGTCAGCGGGGCGAGATCGAGCGTGAGACACGCGCGATGGTCTACGGGGTAGTATTAGACACGGGTCGGATGGAAGACGACCAACGTACCGATTTCGTCGAGCACGGCGATGACTCTCGACAGTCCAAACCCATCCAGAGGCTCTAAATCGTACGCGTCTTCGCCATCGCCGTCGCCACCCGAAGTGGCATCGAGGCGGGATGCGAGCACGACGATGTCTGAAAAAACAAGCACCTCTGCGGTTATTGGCTCTGACTCGACGCGGACCACGGGCGTGCCCAGTGCGGGCTGGCGCTGGCTGAGGTGCACGTCAAAGCTCGACGGTGCTGTGCCAAACGAGACCACGGTCGAAGCGGTCGACTTGATAGAGTTGGACCGACCTCGCCAGACGCTGATCGCTTTGGAGAGTTTGTCCGCACGTCGGATACGTTGGCCCATCGAAGCGTCCGATCGCGGCATCAGTTGATTGTCGGTAGGAGGCTCCAGCGACAACGTCTGCTCGTCGTTGCTCACTTGTACGCACGTCAACGAACCTCGGATGAGTAAACGCCGTTCTCGATGAACGAGGTGCGTGAGAGAAATTCCTTTTATTCCGGAGCAAGCCATTTTCACGAGTTCGTATGCATCCTCGCGGTCCTTGACTTCACTGAGAACACGGATCGTCAACTTGGCGGTGTGGAAGAGTGACAGTGTCGACAGATAATCAGGATGTGACTTTGGCGTCAAGTGTAGCAGCTTCTGCTTCGAACAGATGAGCAAGGTAGCAAAAATCATGATCGACACTTGCCCTGAACACTTCAGGATATTGTGCCAGTCGATTGACGGGCTCGATCAAATACTTTTCGAGACTCCAACCTTGACAGCGCTCCGAGGCTTCTTGCAACTTAATGAAATCCCCAAAGTCGTTCTTGCTTTCGTGAATGAGGCTGTCTATCACAGATGCAGCGAATTCGAGTTTGACGAGATACGGCTGGTACGTTTCGAGTCTTGGAACGAAACCCCGGAAGACTTCGCTCATGATTTGCAGCCTGGGATGGTCCACAATTTGACGTGAGGCCAACGTAGCGGAGAGCTGCGTGTGTATGCGCACAATATCGTCCAGCCAGTCAAACAGTTTCGTGACATCGCTTGGGATGCCAGACACCCACATTCTGCTGTCCCTTACTCGCAAAGGTAAAATGAATAGCTGAATCATGTTTTGTAGCTGTGCCACAAAATTGTCTTCTGACTCGGTCAACTCCCATATAAACCGTTGTCGTCGGGCCTCTACGTCGCCGTACGAGTCCAAAACGTGTATCTCAAAGATTTGCCATTGCTGATCACGTACCATAGGTATAGCTGGAGAGAATTCTTGTATGACAGTTCCTTGACTTGATCTTC
>JBBPKX010000211.1:0-21801 GCA_038089435.1 Boletus austroedulis | reverse complement strand
TAGAAGACATTAATATTCAAACTAAAGAATACAGGAGGAAATATGGAGGTTTATATACAAAGTCCTATGGCGTCCAGAGTAAGTCCAGACCAGAGATGACTAAGGAGGAGGGGCAATATACATAGGGTTTGTAAGACAGAATGGAGAATGAACAAACCAATGACATAGCCTGAATAAGCACAAAAGACAGAGGAAGGGAAATACTGAATGACCAGAAGGCTATATGACAAAAGACAGAAAGGTGATGAAAATGGATCTAGAACAAAAGGAGAAATACTATAAACAAAAGTCTGGATGGGTGGAGGAATCTCCATAGCAAGTTTAGATGGGTCGAGGGACCAGAATAAAACTCCTGGTGGAGGATCCAATAGAGGAGACCAGGGTTTGATGGGGCTGGTCAGAGATGGTTGGAACAGGGGTTGACATGGTACATGACAGTGCCCCTCCATTAAGGCTGAGCCCTCAAGGCCTACAGGATGGAACATGGTCCAAGTACAACTTGCTTGGAGTGGAGTAGAGAAGTGGATGTGTAGAGTGGAGGTCCATACCTTGTTGATCTGAGCCAGAGTTCGGAAGCGAGATGTGATGTGACACATGACAATCAACAAGCGGAGTTTGAAACAGATTATATAACAAGGCCATTTGGAGTTTGGCACTTGTCAATTTTCTTGTCTTTCTTCCCTTTGACCATGATGTCTGATACTGGCAATATCAAGATGTGGCCTGATGCAAAGCTTGTGGAATGCAACAATGACAGTGAGGAGCTGTGGAATGTGAAGGCAATGGAGTGTTGGAGATGTGTAAGACTGCATAAGGAAAAAGAGAAATGAAAACAACACAAGGAGGAAGAGTGGAAACAGTGCAAGGAAGAGGAGTGCCAGCAGAATTTGGAGGAAGTGCATTGGATAATAGTGGAGGAGCACACTCAAAAGGAGTGTGAAGCCAAGACAAAGGAAAAGGGCAAGGAAAAGGCCAGAGAACCAGTGAGTGCCCAGGAGTTTCGAAATTGGTGTTGTGCTAATGGAAGTAGTTGAATCTGATCATTTTTACATTGGAGGAGGAAAGCAGTGATGAGGAGGAGCTGGAAATGGATTGGAGCACCCAGAGGACAGCAGCAGAGAAGTGTCAATGTTGCAAGAAGTGGCATTTGGCATGCACAGAGTCCGCTTGAGGAATGAAGGGGAAGGCATGTGGAGAGTGTGTGAAAGTGCATATTACATGCTGGAGGGGTTGTGATGAAGAAGGATCACCATGATGAGAAGAACAGCACAAAAGGAATCGCACATATGTCAAGGTACTGGTAGGCCTGTCTTGGAGGAACAGAGACCTGGAGTTGACAAAGGCAATGAAGGAGATCATGATGGTGCTGAGGGACTTGGTGGGTGAGGTCAGAGGACTTCACAAGGAGGTTGCTGGGATGAGAGAGGATTGCAAGGAGCATTAAAACGAGGCGCAGGTCCAGACAGAGATACAAGTGACAGCAGGAATGGAGGTGATGAAAACAGAGAAAGCAGAGGTGATGAAGGCTGGAATGGAGGAAATGGAGGAGAATGGAGATGGAACAGAAGGGGACACAGATGGAGAGAAAGAAGAACAGGTGGAACAAGAGACAGAAAAGGGGGTGGAAAAGGAGATGGAAAAAGAAACAGAGGAAAAAGGCAAAGTAATGGAATAGTAAATAGATCATATATACTTGTTTTTCTTGTCTTTTTCTTGTTAATGATGTCTGCAAAAGCAGAGTAAATAGGGTAATATTGGAGTAAAGTGGAGAAACAACTAAGAATAATAGAGATATTCAGATAGATGAAAAACAAAGAAGCAGAGATAGAGAGAAAACAGAGGACATATCATAAGGTCATAAATGGAGATGTAAACAGATTCTGAGGCATAACAAAGGCATAATGGAGATGCAGGTGTCCAGGAGAAGTCCAACCAGAGTTGACACAAAGGTCAAGGAGCTCATGGAATAGAGCATACAGAAGTGTCAGGACCTGGAGAGTAAAAACCTGCAAAGGTGGAGAGGAATCAACTTCTTGAGTGAGGCTAAACCTTCACTCATGTCAGTCTGATGTCAGTCTCAAAGTCCTAGAAATAACCAAGGATTGGAGATGATGGTTGGAGAACTGGAGGTGATGTCTGGAGTGTGACTGACTAACCAAGGTGTGACTGACAGAGTTGAACAGATGAACTGGGGAAGTTGATGATGGACAATGATCACCAGGAAGACAGGGAACCATGATGAAGACAAGCAGGACTATTATGAAGTTCATCTTAATGAACTGGGTGACATGACCAGAGTTTGTGCCAGAAATGTTGGAGATGAAAGCAAAACAGCTTGGAAAGAGATAAGGTGAGCAGGGATAGTTGGAAGGGTTTGTGATAATCAATATTGACTTGATGGGGACAGGGGGTGTGCATCATGATCATGATGTAGAAGACTGGGATCCAGAAAGATACATGACAATGTTCTAGAAGAGTTCCTTAGTACTGGAGATGATGGAGGAGAAGCTCCAGAGGTCAGACCAGAGTTCTGGTGGTACTTGGAAAGTGTCTGAGGAATGACAATGAGAGCAGAGGTATCTTTAAGGATGAATGACAGAGTCTTCAGGGAATATCTAGATCAATGAAAGGACATGGGAGATGAACAGATGATGGTGCACTGGGGCTTATTTTTCTGGACTAGGAGTAGGACTGGAGTTGGATAGGAATGTCCAGAGATCATAACAGAGATGCTTGGACAAAGGGCCACAAGGATGTCAACTAGATATGAGCTCAGAGGGACTTTGCGAGCTGTACTGGTGTCAAAATGGACCTAGAAATTACTGAAATGGTCACAAGCAGAGTCCTTATCCTCCCTTTAATAGGGAAGTCTGAAAAAAGAACCTGAAAAAGAGCACATCAGAGATGCTTGGAGCATACTAAATGGGTGTTCAGCAGCATTCATGAGCAGAATGGACAAGGAAAATGATTCAAAATGACACTATAATGAGTTGATATCTTCCAAAAAGGTGCCAAAATGCTGAAAAACAAAGTCCAGAACAACAAAAACAACCAACTTTAATCCATGAAAGAGTAGAAGAAGGCATAAACAGACTCAAAATGTGCTGAAGCATGATGGAGGTGCACAAAATGTGCAGACAGAGGTGTGCAAAAGTGCATGAAATGTCATTCAGAGGTTGGCAGAGGCAGAGAATAGAGAGAACAGGAGCATTTGGAGTTTGAGGATGAAGCAATGAAAGTGGGACGGAGGTGGATGCGCAGATGGAGGAATGATCTACAAGCATTGAATGGCATCCAAAAGGATGAGGACCAGGGGAATGAATGGATGGACTTGAATCAATGAAGTCTGGAGCTGGCAAAGTGGAGTAGAATGGAGTTCATGACTGGAGGGCCAGAGAGAAGGTGAATAATTCTGGAGTCATGAAGGGCCAGCTGGGATGAACAGGAATGTCTTGAAATGCGTATGGAAATGTGATAAAGTCCAATGATAGGAGATTGAAGGACATATGCAATGCAGAAGAGATGAGGTCCATGATGAGCAAAGGACCAAAAGGGGAACTGAGGGGGACCTTGATGATCGAAGGTCCAGGTGTTGGTGACAAGTCTGGAGGCACAAGAAAAAACCTCGGAGAAGTGGACATACCAATGAAGGGTATCTCAAGTTGCATATGGAAAGGGCAAGCAATCCAATGAATGAACCAAATGAACCAATACCTAATGCAATAGAGACAAGGCCTAAAAATGACAGAAGACCTAATAAAAACAGAGGATGGACCTAGAAAAATGAAGGTCCAGATACTGGTGATGAAGTCCAAAAATGCTGATAGCAACTTCAGAGTTGTCAGTGGACCAGTGGGAATGATGAACAGGAGTGTGAGGGTCCAAAGACAATCACAGGGGTGCCACAATTGGAGAAAACCACTTATCAGGTAAGCAGATGTCAACAGAGAGGGGATGAGGTTGGAGATGTAAGGTCCTGTGAGTGATAATGAAGTCCAGTGAGGGATGACAAAGTCTGGAGGTGACTGGAGGATCCAATAAAGAATCCTGAGGTCTGAAAATGGGATGTCAAAGGCTGATAATGTGATACTGTCTGGGTTAGGGATGTTCACAATGACAATGATGAAAACAGAAAGGACAAAAGGAATCAAAAAGGACCAAAAAACTGGAGAAAACCAGAGTTGAGCTTAGTGGACAGAGTCCTTATCCTCCCCTTAATAAGGGAGTGTTAACGACTGAGAAGTGGAATGGGAGTGGTGAGGGGTTGGAAATCCTTGAATGAGGAAGTCCGGAAGAGTGCAGGGACAGTGCAGCAAAAAAGGGGTGCCAAATTTGAAGTGACAGATGGTGGAGTCTGGAGGTGTGAAGTCTGGAGGTCTGGAGATGAGACCTACTGTCAGTGATCTAAAAAATAGCAATGGACAGAGGGTGGAATCCTGGAAGGGACTCCTGGAGCGCAGTAATAGGCACAGGTAGAAGGCAAAAACATAAAAAGGTGGGGTTAGGGAAGAGGGGAGCCATCCTGATGAGATCTTCAACCAGACTTTGAAAACTCCAAAGCGGAGGCAGTGGAGCCAGTCAGGAAGAAGGAGATGAAATGAAATGACCAAGTGCAGCCCAAGAACCA
This sequence comes from Boletus austroedulis, assembly GCA_038089435.1. Classification (NCBI taxonomy): domain Eukaryota; kingdom Fungi; phylum Basidiomycota; class Agaricomycetes; order Boletales; family Boletaceae; genus Boletus; species Boletus austroedulis. The sequence continues at coordinate 17,174 of JBBPKX010000211.1, read as the reverse complement.
TATAATGTGGCAAATGTGCATGGCTGGATGGCATTGAAATCCAGGGGGATTTCCAAGGCGTTTCCAAAGTGTGCATGAAAGTATGAGTGTGCACAAAGCACAGGTGTACCACAAGGATACCAGAGGTGACAGTGAGATGGAGTTGGGACCAGAGCTGTTGAAATGATGCTGGTACCAGTGTCTCAATGTTAGACTGACATCAGGGGGTTGGCATTCTGTTTGCAGGAGTTCAGAGGGTTATGCTGCTTATAACCCAGTTACTCAATGGAGTGTAAAGCAGGTGAGTCAGCAAGGTCTGAAGACAAGGCTGCATCGAAAACCCAACAAGAGGTGACCAAAGAAGGTCCAGAGGTGGAGTTGCCTGTGAGGAAAACAGAAACAGAGATAGGAGATCAGGAGGCATTGGAAATGGGGGATGGGATGGTGTGTTCTATCAGATGGTTGATGGCATGGCTGAATGAGTGGCTGGGAGGCTGTGGTAAAGCAATCATGTTAGTCTGGAGATACTCCGGATGGAGTACCAGACATAGGTGGGGACATGAAGGATGCTTCAAGGAGTGAGCAGAGGTGGTCAAGAAGACCAGGAGTGAAGTCAATTACATCATGCAAACTCTGGGAAAGAGCTCAAGCACAGCAGGATGACAGAGAATGGACTAGAGGAATAGAAAGAAGATCTTCATGAAACTCCAGAAGTTCAGAGATGTTGATGACATGAAATGATTTTCAGAGGGAACTGGAGGTGAAGAACATGAGAGCAGTGATCTTTGGTGGGGTGAAGCAAGCAGAACGAAGCTTATCCAGGGATGTCTAGAGTTGACAGAGACTGTATGTGCAAGTGCATGAAGTTCGGTATCAGAGTTTGATCTTTATGTTGGAGTTCATTAGATAGTGTTACAAAAAGCTGGACTCAACGGAGTACGTCAGCAACAACATGATCATTGAATGGGAGCAAGTGAAACCAAATGAGACAGAACAGGAAGTATGGAGAGACACCAAGAAACAGAGATGAGAAGGACTGAAGTCCAATCTGAGGGTGATCTATCTCAGAGACAAGTCAAAGATGGAGGAATGGAGGTGAGAGGCAGACTTGTGACAAGGACAAAGTCTGGAGATGAACATGATGTCTGGAACATCACAAAGATGTCCATAACCATAAACACCTAAGAACCCTCAAAGGAACAGAGAGTGGAGGTAGGGTGGACTATCACCAGGATAGTCCAGAAAGTGTTCACAACATAGGAGAGCCAGCTGGGCAAGTCCAATGCTGAGAAAACTATGGAGGGGATTGGAGTTTCTAAAAGAACAGAGGTTGTTGAGTCGATGTGATGAAGACAGAAAATTGTGAGTGAAAGGACTGGCAAGTTTAGTTTGAATATACTGTCAGGGTCTGCCTTCTCCTTCTCCTGGGCTTAAGTCTGATGGAGGTTCGGAGGATAGGGGCTATTTCTGGGACTTGTGAGCAAAGTCTGGAATTGGTCAAGCTGGAGATCATAGGTTCAGAGGGTCAAACTGGAATGGAGTGGAGGGGATGAGGATATTAGCACAGGATTTATGTATTATGTTCTTGCCAGTATTCAATTCTCATATTTCGGAGATGATGAAGATGAGGGATGTTCGAGGGGACTTCAAGTCCAGAGGAGAGGCATCAAGTGACTTATAATGACATACAGAAGACATTAATATTTGAATTAAAGAATACAGGAGGAAATATGGAGGTTTATATACAAAGTCCTATGGTGTTCAGAGTAAGTCCAGATTGGAGATGACTAAGAAGGAGGGGCAATGTACATAGGGTTTGTAAGACAGAACAGAGAATGAACAAACTGATGACATAGCCTGAATAAGCATAAAAGATGAAAGAAGGGAAATACCAAATGACTGGAAGGCTATGTGACAGAAGACGGAAAGGTGACAAGAATGAATCTAGAACAAAAGGAGAAATACTATAAATGAAAGTCTGGATGGGTGGAGGAATCTCCATAGCAAGTCCGGATGGGTCAAGGAACTGGAATGGAACTCCTGGTGGAGGATCCAATGGAGAAGACTGGGGTTTGATGGGGCTGGTCAGAGATGGTTGGAACAGGGGTTGACATGGTACATGACACATAATAAGATTGCAAGTATGGCAGATGCCTGGGTGACCAGCAAGAGGATGGTCATGATGTGCATGCAAGATTTGCTCCTGAAGGCTGGGTTCATTGGGGACATAGGGCAGTACATCCCAGTAAATGTTATGTTTCCTTATTTTTTCTATCTATTTTTCAATATCTAACAGGCTCTTATTTAGTTTCTCTTCTATTTTCTTTCTTGTTTGTCCCTTAGCTAAGGGTTAGCAGACACAGACTTCTAGATGGATTCTAGAGCAGTCCAGACTCAAGGCACATGGCTCAAGGCTATGCATGCCCTTGACATCATCACTCTAGAATGTTATAAGGTGCTGATTGGCTATGCATGTGCCCCAACACATGTTCTCCTAAAATAGCCCCTATAACTTGGATTGACTTGACATAACTCATCCACTTGTCCTAACTCATATGTCTCTACCCCAATGCTTAGCCTCATGTATCAATAACACATACAACTTGTGTATAGCCTCAGTAGCACAGCCATGTACAGTAGAGTATAAATACCAGGCCCAAGACAACAAGACACCTTAGTCTTGTTCTCCTTGGAGTTTTCCCTCCTCACTTCTGTCCTTGCATACATTCCCCTCAAGTATACTAGTTCTTAAGTGAGTTGGTTGTTTCATTAGAACAAGACTGCTCTTATTTGCCAGACTAGCTACCTGTTGGAGATATTCAAGTCAACTAAAGAAACTTAAGTCCACCAGTAGGAACTTCCATAAAGTCTGTCTTGAGTACTGAACACCTTTTCAGTGTTGTACTACTATGTCAAAGACCTCCTTGAATACTTGCTTGCAGGAATCAGAGGATTCCTAGACCCAGTACTCAGAGCTGGTCCATTAACCATCACCCTTGAGGACCTCATTCTGGACTATCTGGTTGAGATAAAGGAAGAAGATGAAGAAGACCTACAGGTAAAGTAACAGCATTCCACTTTATCCATAGGGAAATTGCACTGGAGCTCATGAAGTCCACATAATAGCTTCTATACCTGTCCTTGGAAAGACCAGAGAGAGTAGCAGAAGAATCCAAAGAGTTATTGGATTACTGTACAAGTTTAGACAAAGGGCTTAGGACTGTTTGAGAATGTAGTACTCTTGAACCAGATGACTTGCCATTCACATTAGTAAAGACTGAAGCAAGCCTATGTACAAGGGGATATAGTAGATCCCTATGGACATGAAGTTGAAACACTGCTGTACCACCCCTCTACCCCCTCTATCCCAGAACTGCTTCTAGCAGAACCTGTTGACTGGACCTGGGTTACTAATGGACAATGTCATGGATTGACAACTGAGGCAAGTGGACTTAGATGTGCAACTAGAGAGAGATTACAGAGGGAGACCAACAATCTTATACAGAAGGGGATATACCTTGCTCAGGAGAGAGACTGGAATGCAGCACATGCAGCAGAGCTTAGGGAGAGAGTCCAGGCCACCTGTATAGATATCTAGGAGAGAATACATATTTGACAAAGAACTCCTACTCCCACTTCTCCTTCTCCTCCTTCTTACCCCTGTTGGTTCTATCCTCATGCACCTATTGCTGTGAACATCATTACTCCTCTCTGACCCCACTCAACACTTCAGCACCCTCATCATTTCCTTTCATATTAGGCTATTATTCATTTCAATAAATCATAATAATCCTGAGCCTAGAATAGAAGAACTGGAAACTATCAAATCCATAAGGAAAGTGCACATCATTGAGGAAGGGCCCCCACATATTATTGCCACCAAACAGGAATGCCAAGAGGAAGTCATAGAGAGAACCTTGAAAGTTCAGACTTTAAGACCCTTGCATATCATGAAGCATACCTACATTTAGTGCCAAGAGATCCACAAGTGAAGATTACACCACATTATACTATTGAACAGACAGCAGCTGAAAGAAGAAACATTTTCAGACATCAGTATATCAGGGCTAGAGAAAGAGTCCTTGAATGAAGAATCACAAAAAAAGTTGATAGAAAGATAGCATAAAGGGCCATTGAGACAGAAGCAATGGAACAAAGGCTTCTCACACACCTCAGACAACTTGATGATCAGATCTTAGAACAGATCCCTTATCACCTGCATACCCCTGCTCCATTAAGGATTAGACCCTGCTTTCTGATAGATACTGATGAGTTATCCCTTTGACAGACAGGCATTTGCCAACAACCTATTGACAATACAGCTTAATGCCACACTAGCACAGGATTTATTAAATCTCTTTGATCACCTTATAGAAAGACATGATGACATGCAAGTGGTGTAAACTTCACTTTTGTGGTGAGTAGTTATAGTGAGGGACTGTGAATATGCTCATCCCAGGGGATCTTGTGAATGAGATAACCAGGTAAGTGTTATGTTTCCCTATTTTTCTATCTATTTTCAGACACTTAACAGACTTCTAGTTAGTTTCTTTCCCTATTTCCTTTCCATTTGCCTCTTAGCCAAGGGTTAGCAGACATGGACTCCTGGATGATGTCTAGAACAGTCCAGACTCAAGGCACATGGCTCAAGGGTATGCAGATCCTTGACATTACAATCCCAAAATGATGTAGAGCTATGATCAGCTATACATATGCTCCAACACATGGCCATCCCAAAACAGCCCCTATGACTCAGACTAACTCAACATGACTCATCCACTCATCCTAATCTATGCACCTGTGTTCTGATGCTTTGCCTCATGTACCAATAGCACTATTAGCTTGAGTATAGCCTTGGTAGCACAGCCATGTATTGTAGAGTATAAATACCAGGCCTAAGGTGATCAGACACTCCAGTCTTGTTCTCCTTGGAGTTTTCCTCCTCACTTCTGCCCTTGCATATGCCCCTCCTCAAGTGTACTAGCTCTTAAATGAGTTGGTTGTTCCATTAGAACAAGACTACCCTTAACTCACTGGACTAGCTACCTGCTGGAAGATATACAAGTTGACAAAAGGAACTTGAGTTCACCAGTAGGTCACTCCTCACAGTCCATCTAGAGTACTAAACACTTTCCTAGTGTTGTACTACCACATTGAAAATCTTCTCGAATATTCCCTTGCAGATATCAGAGGTTTCCTGGACCCAGTAGCCAGGGACAGACCATCAAGTGTCATCCTTGAAGATCTAGTCCTGGATTGGCCAGTGGAGATAAAGGAAGAAGACAAAAAGAACCTACAGGTAAAGTAATGGCATTCCACCTTATTCATAGGGAAATCACATTGAAGCTCATGAAGCCCACATCTAGCTTCTTTACCCACCCTCAGAATGCCCAGAAGAAGTAGTGGAAGAGTTGGAAGGGTTATCTAACTATTGTTCAAGTTTAGACAAAGGGTTTAGGACCATTTAAGACAGAAGTACTCTTGGACCAGATGATTTGCCATCCACACTAGTAGAAACCAAAGTGAGCCTACAGGGGGACATAGTAGAGCCATATGAGCATGAAGTCAGCACACTGCCATACTGCTCCTTGACCCTAGATCACTAATGGAGAATGCTATGGATTGACAACTGAGGCAAGCAGATATAGATGTGTGACTTGAGAGAGATTACAATGGAAGATCAACAATCTTGTTCAGGAGGGGATACATCTTGCTCAGGAGAGAGACCAGAACACAGCACAAGCTGCAGAACTTAGAGAAAGAGTCCAGGCTGCCCATGCAGACATCCAGGAGAGAATACATATTCAACAGAGAGCTCCTCCTCCTCCTCCTCCTTCTCCTCCTTACCCCTGTTGGTTCTGCCCCCACATATCTATTGCTGTGGGCATCATTACTCCTCTCAGACCCCACTCAACACTTTGGTGCCCTTGTTGTTTTCTTTCATATTAGGCTATTATTCATTTCAATAAATATTGTTTCTGAGCCTATTCAGGAAGAAGCTGAAACTCAGATCAGATCAATTGAGGAAGTACATATCATTGAAGAAGCACCACCACATATCATCAAAGCAGAAAGGGAATGCCAAGAACAGATTGAAAGGAGAGAGAACCATGAAAGTTCAGACTCTGAAACCCTAGTATTTGTGGATGCATTACAAAGGGCTTGGCAGGAGCAGTGCACCATTGGACAAAGCACAGTAGAACAGAGAACTGCATTTAGACACTGGTACCTTATTGCATGAGAATGAACCTTGCTAGCAAGACAAGCTAGAAGGTGAACAAACAAGACAGCTGCACAAGTTCTTACTCATCTCACAGAATTGGATGATCAAACCTCTGAGCATACCATATACAGACCCTGTCCTCCCATGTCATTCCACATCAGATCCTACTTTCCTATAAACAGCAATGAGTCACCCCTTTGACAGACAAGCATTTGCCAATAATCTGTTGGCCATACAGCTTAACACCATGCTTGCTTAGGATCTGTTAAATCTATTTGACCATCTTACAGAGAGGCACAATGATGCTCAGGCAGCACTACATACTGTGAACACTAACTTGGAGACAGGCAATCACTATTGCTGCTTTAGAAGCACAAGTGAATGCCACAACAATACAAGTCACTGCCCTGCAGGTATTAACATCAGCAAATCCTACCATAGCTCCTAAGCTTAGCAAACTTTCATGGATCCTGGATTATATAACAGATTGAGATCAAAGTTTGAAGAATGGTGGACAAAGATCCAATCTTGGTTACATGAAAATGCTGTAGTGTTTCCACCAGCTAGCCAGAAGACCATAATAGCCATCCTATCCTGCTTAGAAGGACAGAAGGCCAGAGGCTTTGCACAAACAAAGTTGGACCTCATTTCATCAGGGGGAACCTATGTGTGGGCTACCCTAGTAATGGAAGTCAAGGCCCTATTTAGATCAGTAAATCAACAGAAATAGGCTAGAGCAAAGCTCCAGACCCTCAGGCAAGAAAAGATGCTGATTGATGACTAGATCATCAAGTTCATGGAATATGAATCATTGACCAGAATGGACACATCACATCTTATCTCCATTATTGAAAAGAACATGGATCAGAAGATCATTAATTGTATCCTCATGGAAGGACCTAGATGGGCTACAGTGCCAGATTACCTTGAGAAGTGCTGAGTGGTCAGTATGAGAAGGCAACTACTGTCATTTATCCATAATGGGACAACAGCTCATTGAGATCCATATGCCATGGATGTCAACTGACTAGAGCTTGAGTTGGAACCAAATGATGAACCAGACAATGAAAAAGAGTTAGCCATGATATAAAAAGGAAAAGCATGTGTCTCAAAGAAGTTTAAGAAAATCCAGGCATAGATCTCCATATGCTTTAATTGTGGAAAGCCTGGACACTTTGCCAAAGAGTGCCAGCAACCATTGAGTAAATGTCTGGATTGTGTATGGATGAAAGGAGAGCATAAACCCAATTGCATATGGATTAAATCTAGATCTGCTAGAATGATGAATGAAGAAGGAGCCATGTCATGGGACAACAAAGAAGATATCCCTTGTGCCTGTAAAGGCATGATAATGGACCAAGTGAAAGCCCTATTTCAATCCATGCCTTCAAGCTCAGAAAAAGCTTGAGTAGTCTTGAAGGACTGAGTGAACAGGCTGCAGAATCAAGCTCAGATGCTTGCACAATAACTTTATTGTCAGAAGGATATAAATCTATGCCAGCAGTCATTCAAGAAAAGCCCTGAATGCTCCAACCAATGGATATAGATATGAGACATCTCACAGCAATTGTGAAAGAAGAAATCAGAGAGTTGACAAAATGAGAAATAAACCTACCCATGAAAATTACTTTTGAAACTGGAAATAAAATATTGGTTACTGTCCTTTTGGACTCAGGATTGCATGTAACATTTCTGGACAAAGTGTAGGCAAAGGAAAACAGAATTCCTCTAAAATCCCTAGATCACCTGGTGATCCTATATAATGCTGATGGAAGCTGGAACAGTGCCAGAACCTTGAAACACTATGCTATCATCTTGATGGAATATAATGGACATTGAGAAAAGATGAGAATAGAGAACACCAATCTTGAAAAGAACAGGGCAATCCTGGGCTTCACATGGTTAAAGCATCACAACCTAGAGATTGACTGGGAAAATAGAACAGTGTGGATGCCCACCAGAATGCCATGCCTCCTTTTCTGATTGGCTCCACTAAATGAAACTTTGAGATGTGCAAACCCTAGTGGAGATGTGTTGAGGACAGCAAGTAGATCAGAAGCTTGCAGAATTGATGGACAAGAATAAGAAACCAGAAGAATTAGTCCCACAAGAATATCATAAATTTCTTCACATTTTCTCAAAGAAAGAATCTGAGAGGATGTCAACCAGAAAACCATGGGACCACACTATAGAAATGAAGCTGGATTTTGTGCCAAAGAAAGGGAGGTTGATCCCCCTCAATCCAGTACAGCAGAAAGAAGTCAGTGACTTCATAGATGATCAGTTAGCAAAAGGGTACATTTGACCCTCAAAGTCATCACAAACATTGCCAGTATTTTTTGTACCAAAGAAAGATGGACAAAAATGAATGGTGCAGGACTACCATTACCTCAATGAATTCACCATTCAAAATAACTATCTGATACCCCTCATATCCTAGCTCATCAATAAATTACAAGAAGCAAAGCTATTTATGAAAATGGACCTATGTTGGGGATATAACAATATTAGGATCAAAGAGGGAGATGAATAGAAGGCCACATTTGTATGCCATTGAGGATCTTTTGAACCCCTTGTCATGTATTTTGGCCTCTGCAACTCACTGGTGACCTTTCAAACCATGATGAACAAACTCTTCATTGATATGGAGGATGTGTGCATTGTCTACATAGATGACATCATGATCTTTACCAAAACCAATAACCAAATGGAGCATGATTGAATCATGCTCAAGGTATTGTCCAGACTCACTGAAAATGATTTATTTATAAAACCAGAAAAATGCTGCATTAGAGTCAAAGAAGTAGAGTTCCTTGGACTTATAGTAACTGCTGATGGAATTCAAATGGATAAAGAAAGGTGAAGGCCATCCTAGAATGGCCTGTCCCCATTAAAATTTAGAACATCTGAAGCTTTCTTGGACTTGCCAACTTCTATTGAAGATTCATAGATGGTTATGTGCAGATCACCTGACCTCTAAATGATCTAACCAAAAAGGATACACCCTTTGTATGGGAAGAGGCTCAGCAAAAGGCATTTGACATGCTGAAAGTGAGATTTACCACAGCTCCTATTCTCATTTATCTAGACATAGATAAGCAATTCTGACTTGAAATGGATGCATCAGATTTTGTGACTAGAGCAGTGCTCTCTATCAAAGTAGACAGAAAATGGCATCCTGTCATCTACTCCTCTCACTTCATAATACCAAAAGAACAGAACTACCTGGTGGCCAACAAGGAGATGCTATCAGTAATACAGAGTTTAGAGCAATGGTGACACTACTTGGAAGGAACCTGCCACAAATTTGAAATATGGAATGATCATACCAACCTTCAAATGGTTTATAAAGAGGCAGAACCTCAATTGTTGACAAGCCTGATGGGCTCAATATCTGTCAAGGTTCCATTTCAAATGGGTTCATAAAGCCAGAGTGCAGATGGGAAAGCCAGATGCTCTCTCTCAAAGAGAAGATCATGCAGATGGAAAAGAAGACAATAACAAAGGAGTCATAGTTATTCAACCAGACCAGATCTGGATAGTATGGATTGACACAGATGACAAGTCCATCCTCCTACAGATTAAGAGGCTTATTCACAGATTAAAAGAATCTGAAGTCTGAAAACTAGAAAAGGAACATGAAGTCCATATGAAGCAAGAAGATTTGCTAGTGGACAAAAATAAAAAGATCTTCATACCAAAAGAAGAAGAACTCTGAATGGAGATTATACAGTTACACCATGATATCCCAATCACTAGACATCCTGAATCAGAGAAAATGCTGGAGTTGATCCACAGGAGTTACACCTGGCCTGGGCTATCCACACAGGTGAAAGAATACATTGCTTGATGCAACTTATGCACATGACATAAAGGACAGAACATTCTGCTAGCCAGAAAGCTCTTATCCCTTTCTATACTGGAAAAACCATGGAATGACATATCTGCTGATTTCATCATGGATTTGCCCCCTAGTCAAGGATTTGACTCCATCCTGGTAGTCATTGATTGATTCTTGAAAGAAGTCAAATTCATTCCATATCAGAAATCCATAATGGTATTGCAGACTGCCCATTTATACCTAGATCATGTCTGGAAAGCACACAGATTACCCTGGACTATAATCTTGGATTGTGGACCACAGTTTGTGTCATAGGTGATGCAGGATCTGTGCAGGAGACTAGGCATTCAACCAAAGCTCTCCACCACTTTTCACCCACAGATAGACAGACAGATGGAGAGGATCAATAGAGATCTGCAGCAGTTCCTCTGCCTTTTCTGCTTTATGCAACAGTCACACTGGACCAAATGGCTTGCCATTGCCCAGTTCTTGTATAATAAACAGCAAGCTTTCACTAAAACATCCCCATTTGGCATCACATGCATATATCAGCTGCAGATGGGATTCAAGTAGTGTACAGTTAAAGCACCAGCAGTAGATGAACTCTCAGATCAGATACAGGAAGTATGAAAGCAAACACAACTTAATCTAGAAAAGGCATGGCATCACATGAAAGAACAGGCAGATTGATATTGCTTAGAGGTGCCACTATATAAGGAAGGAGATAAAGTTTGGTTATCCATGGAAAACCTCAAACTAACCAGAGCTTCAAAGAAGTTATTGGAGTGATGGCTTGGGCCATACATTGTAGTCCACTTGGCTGGACTGAATGCAGTAGAGCTGCAATTGCCAAAGTCCATGTGTATCCACCTAGTGGTTAACATTTCACAAGTGAAACCCTATAAAGATTGACTGCTGGGACAGCTGATACACAAACCTGGACCTGTGCACATAACAGAGGAGTGAGAGAATGAATAGAAAGTAGAGTATATTGCAGCCAGCAGGTGGTCACAGAACCACCTCCAATTCCTAGTGCATTGGAAGGATTATCCAGAGGAGGAATGGACTTGGAAGCCAGAAGAGAACTTGAAGCATGCACAGCAGGCTATCATGGACTTCCATGCAGCACACCCAAGTGCCCCACAAAAGCTCTGTGTTGCAATTCCTGAATTCCTTAACCTATTCAAGTATTGTAGATCATCCATTATAGAAAAACCACCACATATGCTGCCCTTTGATCACCTAGACAATCCTTAGGCATAAGCCCTAGGGGTGCACCTGGATTACCAATGCTTTTATTGCTGATCAAGCCCTGCTCTCAACAATGGACACCATCTGCATTGCTTTCATCTATGCCTGCCATGCTATTGCCTCACTCATCTGTGTTCATTTCCACTCTCCTGTCTTTCTTATCTCTCAAGCACCAGAAAATGTAGTGGAACCAATCAGAGACTGGGCAGGGACTGGTGGTCCCACCTGGAAATCTGACTAGGACCCTGAGCATCTGCTTGGCTGCCATGTGGAATAATGGATATTTATTTGGGATAATGGATTGGAATCCCACAGCATCCTGAACACCATCACTGCCTGGGGCAACCTGGATCAGGACTCACAGGGTGATACCACCCTGAATCTCAGCCCAGATCCACAAGAGGATGGCTGGATACCAGAAAATTGAAGAGATCCCTGGAAGATAGTGTAGGAATCCATGTACCTCTGGTTACCTGGACTGATGTTGCTGTTTTGCTCCTGGACCTACTCCTGCTGGTTCAACTGGATGCCTATATCTGGCTGGTCCTCTTTGAGTGGCCTGACATTAGCCCTTTCTTCTCTTACCACCTGCAAGTATTCCAGTGGCCTTCCCACATGGACATGAGTGGTGAGCAATGCAGTTACTTTGCCTGGTACTTGGCTCACCTAGCCTGGCCCAAGGAATTGCTAGAGGATCAGTAAGGCTGTCAGGATGCCAGCCCATAGAGGGGAGATAGTGTTATGTTTTCCTATTTTTCTATCTATTTTCTGATACTTAACAGACTCCTAGTTATTTTCTTTCCCTATTTCCTTTCCATTTGCCTCTTAGCCAAGGGTTAGCAGACATGGACTCCTGGATGATGTCTAGAACAGTCCATACTTAAGGCACATGGCTCAAGGCTATGCAAATTCTTGATGTCACAACCCCAGAACAATATAGGACTGTGATTGGCTGTGCATATGCCCCAACACATGGCCATCCTGAAATAGCCCCTATGACTCAGACTGACTCAACATGACTCATCCACTCATTCTAATCTATGCACCTGTGCCCCAATGCTTTGCTTCATGTACCAATAGCACTATCAGCTTGAGTATAGCCTCAGTAGCACAGCCATGTATTGTAGAGTATAAATACCAGGCCCAAGGTGACAAGACACCCCAGTCTTATTCTCCCTGGAGTTTCCCTCCTCACTTCTGTCCTCACATACACCCCTCCTCAAGCATACTAGCTCTTAAGTGAGTTGGTCATTTCAGTGAGTGATGGAGGAAGACTAGGGGAGTGGTCCTGGACATTTCTGGAACAGTCGTTGTAGTCTGGATGGTAGTCTAGAGTGTGAGAAACTGGACTATCAGACTATTGGTGCTTGATAGGAAGGTGGTGGACAGTGAGGGGAGCATTGGAGAATGGTGGAGACATGTGTGCAGTGGTTGGTAGACAGTAAATAGTGATGATGAGATGGTAAAACATATATTTCCTCTTGTCAGGGATGGTGACAAGGATTTTATAGTCCTGGAAAATGCCTGGAGGACTGTCTAGACATACATAAAACACTATTTAAGACATAGTGAAATGGTAACCAAGAAGTCTGAATGATGAAACAACTTGTAAAGCATTAAACAGAGCATGGAAAAAACTAGATCTGGACCAGACTAAACATACCAGACTTGGACTTACTGACTTGGACCCAAACTATGCAGATGACCTTCCAGACTATTGACAATGTGGTATGATGATGGAGCATGGTCATAGAATGTCACAAATTCTAGGAATATGGACCCAGAGCAGTCTGGAGTTCTACAACACTGAAATCCAAATTCACATCCACCCCTATTCTTGCATATCTGATATTGATAAGCAATTCTGTCTGGAAACAGATGCCTTGGACTTTGCAACCAGAGCAGTGTTATCTATTGAATTAGAAAACAAATGGCATTCAGTTGCTTACTCCTCACACTCCATGATCCTGGAAGAATGAAACTACCTGATGGCAGATAAAGAGATGCTGTCAATCATAAGAAGCTTGGAGCAATGGTGACATTACTTAGAAGGAACCCATCATAAATTTGAAATCTGGAATGATCATGTGAATCTCCAATGGTTCATAAAGAGGCAGGACCTCAATTGTCAACAAATGAGATGGGCTCAGTATTTGTTGAGATTCCAATTCAAATGGATACATAAAGCAGGAACTCAAATGATAAAACTGGATGTGCTCTCTAGATGAGAAGATCACACAAATGGAAAAGATGAGGATAATAAAGGAGTAATGGTGATTTCATCAGATCAAATCCATACCTTGGGGATTGACACTGACAACAACTCCATTCTTAACCAAATCAAAAGATATATTTATAGATTAAAAGAACTGTTAGGACTGCCTTCTCCATCTCCTGGGCTTAAGTCTGACAGAGGTTTAGAGGATAGGGGGCTATTTCTAAGACTTGTGAACAAAGTCTGGAATTGGTCAAGCTGGAGGTCATAGATCTGGAGAATCGAACCAGAACAAAGTGGAAGGGATGAAGACATTGGTGCAGGACTTATGTGTCATGCCCTTGCTAGTATTCAATCCTTGTATTTTGGAGATGAGGGAGAAGAGGAGATGTTTGAGGGGACTTCAAGTCTAGAGAAGAAGCATTATAGAAGGACATACAATGACATACAAGAGATATCAAAGACATACAATATTTGAACTGAGGAGTACAGGAGGAGTACAGAGGGTTTATATATAAAGTCCTATAAAGTCTGAAGGAAGTCTAGACAGCAAACAACAAAATAGATTGGGGCAGTGTACATAGGGATCATGACATAGAACAGAGGAGATCAAAGGCTGGGTACATAGCATCAGTCACAGGGATGGAGGATAGATGCAATAAAATTTTATGTGACAGGAAAATGTCAGAGGATAACAAAAATAGAGCTAAACATAAAGAGAAATACTATAAGAGGCATCCAGAGTTTCAGAGTAAACCTCCATAGATGTCTGGGTGAGATGAGAGACTAGAGACAAACTCCTATGAGGAGTTCAGTGAAGGAAACCAGAGTTGTATAACAGAGAATCAGAGATGATCTGGATAGGGGTTGACACAGTATATAACAAGAACCAGAAGTGCAATGATTAGAAAAGAAATATGAAGTCAATATGGAGCAAGAAGATTTGCTAGTGGACAAAAATTATCTATGTCCTGGAAGATGAAGAACTCCATATGGAGATCTTACAACTTCATCATGATACCCCTATAGCTGGATATCCTGGATCAGAGAAAACCCTAGAATTGATTAGATGAAGCTACTTGTGGCCAGGTTTGCCCATGATGGTAAAAGAATATGTTGCTTGATATGACCTATGTATGTACTAGATACAAGGGATAGAATATTCTGCCAGCTGGAAAGCTAATACTACTGCCTATACCAGAAAAATCATGGAAGGATGTATCAGCTGATTTCATTACAGATCTTCCTTTTAGTCAAGGATTTGACTCTATCCTGGTAGTAGTTGATTGCTTCTTGAAAGAAGTCAAGTTTATCTCCTGTAACAAAACCATCACCACTCTGCAAACAGCCTGGCTCTACCTAAACCATATCTGGAAGATGCATGGACTGCTGTGGACTATAGTTTCAGATTGTGGACCACAGTTTGCTTTACAAGTTATGCAGGATATCTGTCACAGATTAGGAATAAAACCCAAACTCTCCACCACTTTTCATCCACAGACAGATGGACAAACAGAGCAGTGTAGAGCCAGGTACATTTCTATGGTTATATTTCTTCTTGTTCCTTGTTTTTGGACAACTACATTTGATTTCATTCATCTACAATCACTTTGTTTAAGTCTGTCATATTGCTGTTTTCTGCAAAGTCCAACTCTGGTCCATTCCAGTCTCTGAACATTGCACTGGCATTTCAGTTCTGGACATTTTTGGAGTTAAAACTCCAGACTTTACTTTTATATTCTTTCTTTGTTCCCTTTTTACTTTAAGTTCATTTCTGTGGTTTTTGGATTTCTTACCTGTCAAACTTTGTGTAAAAAACATCTATGGGTTTCCCTGTTCTCTGTCCTCTGACATGGCAATACCTGTGTACATTGCCTTCACTTAGTTTTCCTTCCCTACAAACTCTGGTCATGGAATTATTATCAGACTTGTATATAAACTCTTGTATTTCTCCATTGTTTCCTCAGTTTGAATATCAATCAAGTCTCCTCCTTGTTTGAGTCCAATCTTGACTCTCTCCCTCTCCTCTCATCTCTACTCTGAAATATGAGAACATGGGACTTGACAAGGGCATGACATATACATCCTGTACCAACATCCTCATCCCTTCATATCTCCATCCTCCATACCTCCATACACTGAACCTCTGATCAACCTCAGTCAATACCTCTGCCACTCTCACTATCTGCCCCTTAGATCTCTACTGGACTTTGAACCTGGAGGGTCTGGACTTAACAAAGTCCAACATAGACTAGTTGACTGGCTTCATAGTCCAGTCATAGTCCAGTCATAATCCAGTACTCTGGTACATGTCAGTCTATACCAGATCTTATTTTCCTTAGACCAAACTTACTTACCCTACACTATCTTTTATGGACATTGTCTTATACATGTATATGCTAGTTCTAGGTATGCCTGAACTATAAAGTGATGTAATTAGGATTATAAATCCAGCTTACCATTAGCTCACAATGACTGCATTACCATCTGAACACTGTCATCATCACCATATACTGTTCTCTACTGCTTCTCTACTATTTTAACATTTTCCAATCACTTTCACTGATGTCTGGAATTCTGAACTATGAATGAAGAACTCTGGACTTCTTTCCTGCTCCTTCTAATTGCTAGGTGTAACAAACCCTAAGACAGGTACACTTTTCATTTTTCCATTGTTCTTAAGATGGGTATACTTTGCATTTTTCCATCATTCTTAGTTGTGGGTCACAGCCACCACCACCCACCAAGTCATCATGAGTCACATCAAGTCATAACAAGTCATGACCTCAATCAAGTCACAATGAGTCAAAAGGAGTCAGGAACCCTCACTTAGTCATAGAGTCACATTGGAGTCAGTAGGAGTCACTCATCATCACTTTGACTTACATATGACTCAGCACCAAGAGCTCAAAAATTTACTCAACTATTTCCATAACATACAAATCAGAGATGTGTCACTGCTACTTTACCTAGTCTCCCCTTGAAACAGTTGACACAACCAATCTGACCTCCCTGAATTAACTGACCTAGACCTTAGTGTCCTGACAGGACTTTATACTGACCCTTCAACCAACAATTCCAATTGGTCTGACATATTCTGAAGCTGATCTCCATTTCCTGGTTCCAAATCCTGATGTCAGTCTACTCTAGTTTCAGGGTCCACTGCCACAGAAGAAAATTTATCCAGTGAACCTTACCTTGAAAATTTTATACCCAGAGCATTTATAGCATCATCACCTCTGAGAAATCCAGGGAGAGAACCATACACCCCTGTTTTCTTCCCTGCTCATACTGCTCACACCACTCTCATCTAGTAACTCTTCACCTTCTTTGTCATTGCCCTCATTATCCTCCTCATCTGCTCCCTCTCTCTCTGACCTTCTCAATACCACCAACACTTCTTTCTGGTTTACTCTGATCCATTCTGTCATATCTAGCTCACTGTTGTCATTGACCATACCATCCAGTCCTGTTGAGATCTGGGTATTCTATTCTATTTCCATTCATGTTTCAGACCCAGACTCTAGACCGTCCGTCATATCGGACTATTACACTATCACATTTGACTCATGGCATACGTCATAGATAGGAGATCTATTTGCCATTGGTAGATAAGGCAGATGTGTCATTCCTGCTTACATTTGTTATCTCCTTATCATTCGTCA
>JBBPKX010000209.1:0-21817 GCA_038089435.1 Boletus austroedulis | reverse complement strand
ATCAGAAGTATGGAAACTTGAAAAGGAACATAAAGTCCATATAGAGCAAGAAGATTTGCTAGTGGATGAAAATGGAAAGATCTATATCCTGGAAGACAAAGAACTCCAGATGGAAATCCTAAGGTTATACCATGATACCCCTATAGCCAGACATCCCAGATTGGAAAAGACACTAGAACTGATCAGACAAAGTTATATGTGGTCAGAACTATCAACCATGGTAAAAGAATATGTTGCTTGATGTGATCTATGCACTAGACACAAAGGACAGAGCATTCTTCTAGCTGGAAAGCTCATGTCCTTATCTACAGTATACCAGAAAAACCATGGAATGACATATCAGTGGACTTTATCATGGACCTATTGCCTAGTTAAGGATTTGACTCTATCCTTGTAGTTATCAATTGATTCTCAAAGGAAGTTGAGTTTATTCCATGTAATAAAATTGTCACTGCTCTACAGACTGCCCATCTATATCTAAACCATGTCTGAAAGATACATGGACTGTAACATTTCCCTATTTTTCTTCTATTTTATGGCCACTTATTTAGTTTCCTTTCTATTTTCTTTCTTGTTCATCTCTTAGCTAAGGGGTTAGCAGACATGGACTCGAGACAAGGGGCTAGAGCAGTCCAGACCAAGGCAGTGTAACGAATCCCTAAGATGGGTATACACTTTTCATTTTTCCATCATTCTTGGTTGTAGGTCACAGCCACAGCACAGCCACAAGTCATTATGAGTCATAACAAGTCACATCGAGTCATAACAAGTCATGACCTCGATCAAGTCACAATGAGTCATACCGGAGTCAGTAGGAGTCACTCTCGGTCACTCTGACTCACATGCCTCATGCAGCAGGCACTGCACACAGGATTGCACAGGATGCACAGGTTAGCACAGCCAGGTACAGGTTCAGCCTCACTGATGCCTCATGGAGAGAGGCCTAGTCACATTGGACCAATAGCAGTAGTCTCTCATCACAGCCTCATGTGCCTCATGTACCAATAGCTATAGTAGCTCAGGATAGCCATAATATAGCCTCACGAGCATGGACCAAGCACAGCCTTGTAGTGTAGAGTATATAAAGGCCTGTCAGTAGCACAGTCTGCATTCTAATTCACCTTTTGTGCCCCCTCCCTGTTTTCCTCTAAGACTCCTCCTGTACACCTTGAAGTGTGCTCCCTCCAAGCCCTTAGTAAGGGAACCCCAGCATAAGACCCCTCTAGGAATTCAGGTCACCACAGGCAGCATGGCTCAAGGCTATGTGAACCCTTGACATCATGACCCTAGAATGTGTTGGGGCAGTGATCAGCTGTACATAGCCCCAGGGGCATGTCCATCCTGAAATAGCCCCTATAACTTGGACTGACTTACATTGACTTGTCCCCTTGTCCTATTCTGTATGTCTCTGCTCCAATGCTTTGCCTCATGTACCAGTAGCACTATTCACTTGCATACAGTCCTGGTAGCACAGCCATGTATGATAGAGTATAAATACCAAGCCCAAGGTGACAAGACACTCCAGTCTTGTTCTCCTTGGAGTTTTCCCTCCTCACTTCTGCTCTCACATATGCCCCCTCAAGTGTACTAGCTCTTAAGTGAGTTGGTTGTTTCATTAGAACAAGACTATCCTTACCTGTTGGATTAGCTACCTGCTGGATGAACCATCCATGTTGACTAAAGAAATTTGAATTCACCAGTAGGCCCCCCCATCACAATTGTCTAGAGTGCTGAACACTTTCCTAGTGTTGTACTACTGCATTGAAGACCTCCTCGAGTACTTGCTTGCTGGCACAAGGGGATTCCCAGACCCCATAGCAAGAGCCAGACTGTCTACCATTACCCTCGAGGATCTCATACCAGATTGGCTGGTCAAGCTTAAAGTAGAAGATGAAGAGGATCTACAGGTAAAGTAATGGCATTCCATCTTATCCATAGGGGAATCACATCAGGAGCTCATGAAGCCCACCCACTAGTTACTCTATCCAGAATCAGATGTGGAACAACTGGAAGAGGAAAGAAGATTGAAAGAGTCTGAAGAGGGAGATCTATTGGACTACTGTACAAGTTTAGATGAAGGGCTTAGGACCATAAGGGAGAGTAGTACCCTCAGACTGGATGACTTGCTGTCCACCTTAGTCGAGACTAAAGCCAGCCTCCAAGGGGATATCATAGAACCCTACAAGCATGAAGTTGGCACACTGCCTTATCACCCCAGTATCCTAGATCACCCAGCACCACTTCTTGTAGAACCTGTAGACTGGTCACAGATCATTAACAGAGATTGCCATGAATCAACAACTGAGGCAAGCGAATATAGACATGCAATTAGAGAGAGACTACAGAGGAAGATTAATGATCTTATTCAGGAGGGGATACACCTTGCTCAGAAGAGAGACAGGAATGAGGCCAGAGCAGCTGAACTTAGGGAGAGAGTCTAGGCCACCTGTGCAGACATTGTGGAGCAAATACACATTAGACAGAGATCTCCTACTCCCGCTCCTCCTCCTCACCCTCCTTACCCCCATTGGTTCCATCCTCATGCATCTATTGCTGTGGACATCATTACTCCTCTCAGACCCTGCTCAGTACTTCAGTGCCCTCATTGTTTCCTTTCATATTAGGTTATTATTCATTTCAATAAATGCTGTACCAGAGCCTAGACCAGAGAAATCAGTGGAAAGCCCAATCCAGCCAATTGAGGAAATACATATCATTGAAGAGGTGCCACTGCATATCATCGAAGCAGAACAGGAGTGCCAAGAACAGATTGTTGTGAGAGAGAATGAAGAAAGTTCAAACTCTGAAACCCTCATGTATCATGAACAATACCCACATTTGGTGCAAAGGGACACACAGATAGAGAACATACCATGTCACACTATTGGACAGAATCCCATGCAAAGAAGAGCTGCATTTAGACACAGATATCTTATCGCCAGGGAAAGGACTTTACTTGCCAGGCAGGCTAGATGAAGAATGAATGAAGAAGCAGACAGGATTCTGAGACATCTACAAGAACTTGATGATCAGATCTCAGAGGCAATACCTTATTGCCCCAGACCACCAACACCCACAGTCCCATGCTTCCCAATAGAGAGCAATGAGTCATTCCTTTGATCAACAGGCATTCATTGCCAATCTTCAGGCTATTCAGCTCAACAGCACCCTTGCCACAGACCTATTGAACCTCTTCAATCACTTAATGGAGAGATATGATGACACACAGGCTGCACTTAACCAAAGTAATGTAATCATGCAAAGACAAAGAGAATCAGATCAATCAAGCTACCACTCAAATCACCACCTTGCAGGTGCTATCAGCAGCCAACCCTGCCACAGCCCCAAAGCTTAGTAAAGCCTTTGTGGACCCCAGATCTTATAATGGATCTCAGTCAAAGTTTGAAGAATGGTGGACTAAAATGCAAGCATGGTTGCATGAGAATGCCACAGTGTGTCCTGTAGCTAGTCAGAAAGCCATAATTGCTGTCTTATCTAGATTGGAAGGACAGAAAGCAGGAGGCTTCACTAGGATGAAGCTAGACCTTATCTCAGCAGGAGGAAATTACCCATGGGCCACACTTGTAACAGAAATAGAAGCCCTATTCCGATTGGTTAATCAACAGGAATGGGCTAGAGCTAAGCTCCAGGCCCTTAAACAAGGAAAGATGCTAATCGATGATTGGATTATCAAATTCATAGAATATGAACCCCAAATGGGAATGGACATGTCACACCTTATCTTCATCATCAAAAAGAACGTGGACCAGAAGATTATTAATCATATCCTTATGGAAGGACCTAGACTGGCAACCATACTGGACTACCTTGAGAAGTGCCAAGTGATCAGTACAAGGAGGCAACTCTTAGCCTTTATCCATAACAGAACCGCCGTCAGAAGGGACCCCTATGCAATGGATGTAGATCAGTTAGAAAGAGATTCTGATGCAGAAGAACCAGAGGACCAAGAGGTTGCTATGATTAGAAAAGGGAAAGCATGCATATCAAAGAAGTATAAAAAGACACAAGTGCACATATCCACATGCTTTAACTGCAGAAAGCCCAGACAATTCATGAGAGCAGCCTTTGACTAAATGCTTGGACTGTTCCTGGACAAAAGGAGAACATAAGCCCAACTGTGTACAAGCTAAAGTTTGACAAAACCATGCCATGGCTTCTGAACCCACTACATCATGGAGTGATGAAGAAGACATCCCACATACATGCAAGGGAATATCGATGGAGCAGGTCAAAGCCCTTTTCCAATCGATGCCCTTGAGCTTGGGAAAAGCTTAAGCAGTCCTGAAAGACTAAGCGACTAGGCTGCAGAACAAAGCTCAGATCAGTGTGTCCTTAATTTAATCACCGAAGGATATGAAGCTATGCCAGCTGTTATTCAAGAGACCTCACATAACATAATGCCTACAGATATCAATATGTGTCATTTGGCTGCAATTGCTGCCAAAATGAAGCAGGAAACCAAAGATCAGAAAACTCTAAAGGAGATAGAACTCCCTATAATGATAACTACTGAAAAGGAAAAAGAGATTTCGGTGCATGCCCTACTAGACTCTGGCTCACATGTTATGTTCTTAGACCAGAAATGGGCTGAAGAAAACCATATTCCTTTAAAGCCCCTACCATGCCCTATAACACTATACAATGCAGATGGAATGAAGAACAGTGAAACAACCTAACTCACTTAAGAGCTGGACGCTTGAGAGAGGGCATTCGAGTGTGAAAGTGAGTGAGGAAAAACTCTGAAGAGAACAAGACTGGTGGGTCTTGTTGCTTCGAGCTTGTATTTATACTCTATTGTACAAGGCTATGCCTGGTCCATGCTATCGAGGCTATACATGAGGGTATACTACTATAGGTACATGAGGCTAAGCATCAGGGCAGAGATGCATGCTTTAGAATGAGGGATGAGTCATGTTGAGTCAGTCCGAGTCATAGGGGCTATTTTGGGATGTGCAGGCATAGGGCCTATTCATCACTGATCATTGCCCTACAATGTTTCAGGGTTATGATGTCAAGGATCCTGCATAGCCTTGAGCTGTGCTGCCCTGCATCTGGACTGACCTAGACTAGTCCTTGAGTTGCTATCTGCTAACCCCTTAGCTAAGAGGCAAATGAAAAGGAAAATAAGAAAGAAACTAAGTAGGTGTCCATTAAATAGCTGGAAAATAAAGGAAACATTACACTACCCCCTCCCTATGAGCTGGCATCCTGACAGCTATCTGCCCTCCAGCAGTTCCTTGGGCCAAGTCAAGTGAGCCAGGTACCAGGCGAAGTAGCTGTGTTGCTCCACTGGCATATCCATGTATGGTGGCCACTATGTAACTTGGGGGCAGTACTGTGTAGAGGGGCTGATATCCAGCCAATGATAGGACACTGGCCACAAGTACGCATTCAGCTAAACAGGTGGCAGCAGGTCCAGGATGGACATGGCAACATCCCATTCCAGTTCCGGCATTCCCCCAGGCAATCATAGGTGCATGGGTTCTTGGGCAAGTTTCCAAGGGCCTGGCCAGTTTTTGGGAGTCCATCCTTCATTGTTCAGGTTGGGGACGTCCTCTAGATCTGGAATGGTTTCCATCTCCTCTTTTGCATCTCCTCAAACTGAGGCTGTGTTTGGGATGCTGTGAGCATCAGACCTGTTATCCCAAAGAAATAGCCAATGCTCAGTGTGATTGCCAAGAGGGTGGGATGAGTCCCATTCATCATCCCATACCATGTCGGGGTTGTCTGTTTCCCAATTTCCAATAGGTTCAGGTACTGTAAAATAAATAGAGGTGGGGAGACAAATATGTGTGAGGTGGAGCAGGGCATAGGAAAGGGAGTTGGTGATGCCCATGAAGGTGTTGCAGATGTGGTCCATTGCAAGAGCAAGGCTCAATCGGCAATAAGAGCATTGGTAACCCAGGCACACCCCTGGGGCAGTGATTCACAGATGATCCAAGCAATCAAATGGAAGCAGATGTAGTGGCTTTTCTGGAATAGGTGATCTGCAATACTTAAATAAATGATGGAAGTCAGGGGCCACAATTCTAAGTCATTGCAGAGCGTTCAGCAAGTGGGCATAGAAGTCTGTGATAGCTTGCTTCACATGCTCTAGGTTGGACTCTGGTTCTCAAGTTCACTCCTCCTCTGTGTATCCCTTCCAATGCACCAGAAATTGGAGGTGCTTGCAGACCCATTGGCTATCCACTATCCTTTTGACTTCCCATTTGTTCTCTCCTTCCTTGGTGACGTTTATCAGTCCAGGTTCTATGACCAGTTGGCCTGGCAACTGTTCTTTATAGGGTTTGATGTGAGAGACATTTACTACTGGATGGATTCTCATTGACTTGGGCAGTCGTAGTTCTACTGCATTTGATCCAGCCAAGCAGATGATACTATATGGGCCCATCTACTGTTCAGTTAACTTCTTTGATGCTCTGGTCAATTTTAGGTTTTCCATTGAAAGCCAAACCTTATCTCTGATCTGGTAGGGTGGAGCAGCCAAGCAATGTTGATCCGCT
This sequence comes from Boletus austroedulis, assembly GCA_038089435.1. Lineage (NCBI taxonomy): Eukaryota > Fungi > Basidiomycota > Agaricomycetes > Boletales > Boletaceae > Boletus > Boletus austroedulis. The sequence continues at coordinate 15,293 of JBBPKX010000209.1, read as the reverse complement.
TGTGCCTTCATGTGGCACTGTGCCTTTTCTAGATTCAATTGAGTTTGCTCTCACACCTTCTTTATCTCCTCTGAGAGTTCTTTAGCAGCTGGTACCTTTGTGAGGCACTATTCAAATCCCATTCAGGATTGATATGTCTGCATGATGCTGAAGGGTGATGTTCCTGTGGAGTTCTGTTTTCTATTGTTATACAAGAATTGGGTGATGGCCAGCCATTTGGTCCACTTCAATTTCTGGGAGAAACAGAAGAGTCAGAGATACTGCTGGAGATCCTGATTGATCTGTTCCATCTGGCTGTCCATTGGGGGTGGAAGGTGGTGGAAAGTTTGGGTTGAATTCCCAACCTTTTACATATATCTTTCATTACCTGGGATGCAAACTGTGGTCCACGATCTGAAATAATAGTGCATGGTAACCCATGATCTTTCCAGATGTGGTCTAGATACAGTCTCATGGTTTGTAGTGCAGTAGTGGATGATTTACATGGGATGAATTTGACTTCTTTGGAGAATCGGTCAATGATAACCAGTATGACATCAAGTCCTTGACTCAAAGGTAGGCCCATGATGAAGTTGGCAGAGATGTCATTCCATGGCTTTTTGGGTATTGGTAGGGGCATTAGCTTTCCTGCTGGCAGTGCATTTGCTCCCTTGTGCCTAGCACAAAGATCACATCTAGTGACATACTCTTTCACTTTCATCAGCAATCCTGGCCAAGTAAAGCTTTGTCTCACTAATTCTAAGGTTTTCTCTGACCCGGGGTGTCCAGCAATAGGGGTATCATGATGGAGGCATAGTATTTCCATTTGTAAGTCTTTGTCTTCTGGTATGAAGATTCTTTCTTCTTTGTCCACTAGCAAATCTTCTTGCTCCATATGGACTTCACATCACTTTTCTAGATTTTGTACTTTGGTTTCTTTTAGTCTATGAATGAGATCTCTGATCCGTTTTATTACTTCTTCGTCATCCATTTGAAGCTGTACTGTTCGAATCTTTTCTGGGGGTATGACAACTACTCCTTTATTGTCGTCTTCCATTCCATCTGAGTGATCTTCTTGTCGAGAGAGAGCATTGGGTTTTCCCATCTGAGATCTGGCTTTGTGCATCCATTTGAACTGGAAGTGAGATAAATATTGAGCCCATTGGGCCTGTCTTCTGTTTAGGTCCTGCCTTTTCATAAACCATTGAAGGTTCACATGGTCATTCCATATTTCAAATTCGTGTCACACTCCTTCTAGGTAATGATGCCATTGCTCAAGACTTCATATAACAGAGAGCATTTCCTTATCTGCAATTGAATAGTTACATTCTTTGGGTGACATGGAGTGGGATGAGTAGGCAACTGGGTGCCATTTCCCTTCTAGCTCTATAGATAGCACTGCTCCAGTGGCAAAGTCCAAGGCGTCCGTTTCTAAGCAGAATCTTTTATCAATATCTGGGTATGCAAGGATAGGGGTGGTGGTGAATCTTTCTTTTAGATCATCAAATGCCTTTTGTTGGTGATCTGTCCATTCAAAAGGGGTATCCTTCTTTGTAAGGTCGTTAAGCAGACGTGCAATCTGTATCTGTCTATGAACCTTTGATAGAAGTTAGCTAATCCAAGGAAGCTTCTGATGTTCTTTACTTTAGTAGGGGTGGGCCATTCCTTAACAGCTTTCACCTTTTCTTTGTCCATTTGTATCCCATGGGGCGTGATGATCATCCCAAGGAATTCTACCTCTTTCACTTGAAAGTAGCACTTTTCGGGTTTGATAAATAGATCGTTTTCAGCAAGCCAAGCAAGAACCTTTATTATGATCCTGTTGTGCTCCTTTTGGTTATTGGTTTTGGTGAATATCATGATGTCATCAATATAGACAATGCATATGTCATCCATGTTGGTGAACAACTTGTTCATCATTGTTTGAAAGATAGCCGGTGGGTTGCATAGGCTGAAATACATTATGAGGGGTTCGAAAGATCCTTTGTGGCAGATGAATGTGGCTTTCCACTTGTCACCTTCTTTGATTCGTATGTTATTGTATCTCCATCGAAGGTCCATTTTCATAAACAGTTTAGCTTCTTTTAGTTTATCAACTAGCTGGGATATGAGCAGGAGCAGATAGTTGTTGCAGATGGTGAACTGGTTTAAATATCAATAGTCCTGCACCATGTGCTTCTGTCTGTCTTTCTTTGGTACAAAGAATACTGGGGAGGTCTGAGGTGACTTGGAGGGTCAAATGTACCCTTTTGCTAGCTGATTGTCTATGAAGTCACTGACTTCCTTCTGCTGCATGGGGTCAAGGGGTATTAACCTTCCTTTCTTTGGTACGAAATCTGGCTTTAGATCTATGGCATGATCCCATGGTTTTCTTATCAGCATCCTCTTGGATCCTTTCTTTGAGAAGATGTGAAGATATTTGTGATACTCTTTTGGCACCAATTCTTTTGGGGGCCTATTCTTATCCATTAGCTCCACAAGCTTCTTGTAACGTTTCCCTATTTTTCTATCTATTTTCCGACACTTAGCGGACACTTACCTAGTTTCCTTTCTATTTTCTTTCTTGTTTGCCTCTTAGCTAAGGGGTTAGCAGACTAGGACTCGAGGATGGATCTTGGTCAGTCCAGACCAAGGATGCATGGCTCAAGGCTATGCAGACCCTTGACGTCACAACCCTAGAACATGATAGCAGGCTGTGCATGGCTGTACGCTGCCAGTGCACACACATCCCAAAATAGCCCCTATAACTCAGACTGACTCACAAGGACTCATCCACTCATCCTAATGCGTATGTCTCTGCCCCGGTGCTTGGCCTCATATACCAATAGCACTATTCACATAGTATAGCCTTGCTAGCATGGACCAGGCACAGCCTTGTACAGTAGAGTATAAATACCAGGCTCAAAGCGAGACAAGGCCCCAGTCTTGTTCTTCTTTGATATTTCCCTCTCTCACCCATCGCTTGAATGCCCCACCTCAAGTGTCCAGCTCTTAAGTGAGTTAGGTCGTTTCATTAGAACAAGACTGACATTACCCACCAGATTAGCTACCTGCCAGAAGATACACAAGTCGACTAAAGGAACTCGAGTTCACCAGTAGGAACCTCCATAACGATCATCCTGAGTACTGAACGCTTGCCCAGTGTTGTACTACCGTGTTGAAGACTTACTCGAATACTCCCTCACCAGAACAAGAGGTTTCCCGGACCCCATTGCTAGAGCTGGACCGTCCACTGTAACGCTTGAAGACCTCGTACTGGATTGGCCAGTGGAGCTTAAGGTTGAAGACGAAGAGGACCTACAGGTAAAGCATCAGCATTTTGCCTTATCCATAGGGGAATCACATCAGAAGCTCACGAAGCCCATTATAGCTACTCTACCCGGAGTCAGAACCGGAAGAAAGAGAAGTAGCCAAGAGAAGATCGGAAGAGTCGGAGGCGTTATCTGACTACTGTACTAGTTTAGATGAAGGACTAAGAACCACCAAGGAAAGAAGTACCCTAGACCCGGACGACACACCATCCACCTTAGTAGAAACCAAAGCAGACCTCAAAGGGGATATCATAATCCCTTTTGAGCATGAAGTCGGCACACCGCCTTACCGCCCCTCTACCCTGGACCACCCTGCCCCACTTCTTGTGGAGCCAGTAGACTGGACCAGAGTTATTAATGGGAGATGTCATGGATCGACAACTAAGGCAAGCAGACTTAGATGTGCGACTCGGGAGAGACTACAGAGGGAGATCAACGATCTTATTCAGGAGGGGATACACCTTGCTGAGGAGAGAAACTGGAATGCCGTCAGAGCCGCAGAACTCAGGCAACATGTCCACATGGCACGTGCAGACATCCAGGAGAGAATTAGAATTCAACAGAGAACTTCTACTCCTGGCCCTTCTCATCCTCCTCCTTACCCCTGTTGGTTTCGCCCTCATGAGCCTCTTGCTTGTGACATCATTACTCCTCTCCAACCCTGCTCAACACTTTGGCGCCCTCATCATTTCCTTCCATATTAGATTACTATACGTGCAATATGAAATTGTGGAAGTAGAGCAGATCCTGATCAGATCAGAATCAGAAAGAGAGGAACGCATAATTGAAGAAGTGCCTCCACATATCACCGAAGCAGAACAGGAATGCCAAGAGCAGATCGAAAGGAGAGAGAACCACGAAAGTTCAGACTCCGAAACTCTTGCATACACAGGGCCAATACCCTGGGATGGACAGATTGAACCCACCCCACGTTGTACCATTGGACAGAGCCCTGCAGAAAGGAGATGCGCATTCAGAAACCGCTATATCCTCGCTAGGGAAAGAATCCTATTATCACGAGAAGCAAGAAGGAGAACCTAGGAAACAGCAGAATGAGCCCTTACAAATCTCCAAGAACTCACCGATCAGATCTCAGATCACACTCCGTACGTCCCACAACCTCCTACACCTTGGGCAAGAACTGGATATCACGCCTTTTTTCTAGAAGAAGAAGATGAGTCATCCATTTGATTGACAGGTGTTCATTGCCAACCTACAGGCAATCCAGATCAACACCACATTAGCTAATGACCTCCTTAATCTATTTGATCATCTCACAGAGAGACATGATAATGCACAGGCTGCGCTCAATCTCAGCACTACTACTACTAGGAGGCAAGCAGCAACCATTGTCACTCTAGAAAATCAGATTAATCAAGCAACCACTCAAATCACCATCCTGCAGGCGTTGTCAGCAGCAAATCCCACCACAGCCCCAAAGCTTAGCAAAGCTTTTGTGGATCCCGGATCCTATAACGGATCATGATCGAAGTTCGAAGAATGGTGAATGAAGATCCAATCCTGGTTACATGAAAATGCTGCAGTGTTTCCCCTGGCTAGCCAGAAGGCTGTAATCACAGTCCTATCTCGGCTAGAAGGACAGAAGGCCAGAGGCTTTGCTTGGATGAAGTTAGATCTCATATCTCAGGGAGGAACCTATATTTGGGCCACCCTCATAATGGAGATCGAAGCCCTCTTCAGATCTGTGAATCAACAAGAATGGGCTAGAGCTAAGCTGCAAGCTCTGAAGCAAGGAAAGATGCCAATAGATGACTGAATCATCAAGTTCATGGAATATGAACCACAGACAGGCATGGACACATCTCATCTCATCTCGATTATTGAAAAGAATGTTGATCAAAAGATCATCAATCGGATCCTTATGGAAGAACCGAGACCGGCAACAGTACCGGACTACTTGGAAAAGTGCCGAGTTATCGGAACAAGGAGACAGCTCCTATCCTTCATCCATAACGGGACCACCACTAGACAGGACCCCTTTGCCATGGACGTAGATTGCATGGAAATGGAGGAAGAGATCAAACCAGATGACGAGGAGCAGGAAGTATCCATGATCCGAAAAGGGAAAGCCCATGTAGGAAAGAAGTTTAAGAAGATGCGAGCCCAAATCAGCACATGCTTTAATTGTGGAAAGCCCAGACATTTTGCTAAAGAGTGCTGGCAACAGTCGACGAAATGCCCCGACTGTTCCTGGATGCAGGGAAACCATAAACCTAACTGCGTTAGAACCAAAACCCGCTCCACCCGATCAATGAACACAGAAGGAGCCACCGCCTGGGATGATGACGAAAACATCCCTCGCGCTTGTAAAGGAATGACCATGGAGCAAGTGAAAGCGCTATTCCAGTTGATGCCCTCAAGCTCAGGAAAAGCTTGAGCAGTCTGGAGGAGCTGAGCGACCACTCTGCCGAAAGAAGCTCAGATGCGCGCACCATGACTCTTATCGTGGACGGATATGAAGCTATGCCTATTCTTATTCAGGGAAGACCCCACAGTATAAAACCCACAGATATAGATATGCGACATTTATCTGCCATAGCTGCTGAGATTAAAGAAGAAGAAACCCAAAAGAAAAGGGAGATCAAATTACCAATCATCATATATGCAGAAAATGGAAGAGAAGCTTCAGTAAGAGCCCTACTAGACTCAGGGTCACATGTGACCTTTATAGACCAGAAATGGGCCGAAGAAAACCATATACCACTGAAGCCACTACCCAGACCCATAATCCTATACAATGTGGATGGGACAAGGAATAGTGCTGGAATGCTAAAGTACTATGCCCATGTAGTAATGGAATACGATGGACACCGAGAGGAAATGAAAGCCAAAATAGCCAATCTTGGGAAGAATAAAGTAATCCTTGGCTTCACGTGGCTAAAGCACCATAATCCAGAAATAGATTGGGAAAAGCAAACAGTATGGATGACATGATGCCCGACCGAATGCCGAACCCCGTTCTTACATCAGCTAAACCAAATCGAGAAAAGAGAAGCTCAAACCCTTGTGGAGATGCACAGAGGACAGCAAGTTGACAAGAAGCTTGCGGAGCTTATGGATAAAAATAAATTGCCAGAGGAACTAGTGCCTAAAGAGTACCACAAGTACCTCCAGGTGTTCTCAAAGAAGGAATCCAAAAGGATGCCAATTCAGAAACCATGGAATCACACTATAGAACTAAAGCTGGACTTTGTACCAAAGAAAGGAAGGCTAATACCCCTTGATCCCATGCAACAAAAAGAGGTCAGCGATTTTATAGACAATCAGTTAGCGAAAGGGTATATACGACCCTCTAAATCACCTCAAACCTTGCCCATATTCTTTGTGCCAAAGAAAGATGGTAGAAAACAAATGGTACAGGATTATTGGTACCTGAACGAGTTCACCAAACAAAACAACTACCCATTACCCCTTATATCCCAACTCGTCGATAAATTAGCTGGAGCGAAACTCTTCATGAAGATGGATCTCCGATGGGGGTATAATAATATTTGAATCAAAGAAGGAGATGAATGGAAAGCTGCATTCATATGCCACAGAGGTTCATTCGAACCCCTGGTAATGTATTTTGGACTATGCAACTCCCTGGCGATGTTCCAAACAATGATGAATGAGCTGTTCGCCAATATGGAGGACGTCTGTGTTGTCTACATTGATGACATAATGATCTTCACAAAAACCAAAAACCAGAAGGAGCATGACTGGATCATACTCAAAGTGCTTGCACGACTTGCAGAAAACAATCTATTTATAAAACCAAAAAAATGCTATTTCCGAGTGAAGCAGGTAGAATTCCTTGGCATGATTGTCACCTCAGATGGCATCCAAATGGATGAAGAAAAGGTTAAAGCCATTAGAGAATGGCCAACATCCACTAAAGTAAAGAACATAAGAAGCTTCCTTGGCCTAGCCAACTTCTATCACAGATTTATAGATGGATACGCACAAGTAGCGCATCCGCTTAATGATCTGACAAAGAAAGATATTGTCTTCGAATGGACAGAATGCCAACAGAAAGCGTTTGATGACTTAAAAGGAAAATTCACCACCACCTTGATCCTTACATACCCCGATATAGACAAACAGTTCCGCTTAGAAATAGACGCATCGGATTTCATGACCAGAGCAGTATTATCCATAGAAAAGGACGGAAAATGGCACCCCGTAGCCTATTCCTCACACTCCATGACCTCTGAAGAAAGAAACTATCCAATCGCAGACAAGGAGATGCTGTCAGTAATCCGAAGCTTGGAGCAATGGCATCACTACTTAGAAGGAGCACGAAATAAATTTGAAATTTGGAATGATTACGCAAACCTTCAATGGTTTATGAAAAGACAAGATCTCAACCGGAGGCAAGCCAGATGGGTGCAATACCTATCTCACTTCCACTTCACATGGGTACATAAAGCCGGAACCCAAATGGGAAAGCCCAATGCCCTTTCTAGAAGAGAGGACCACTCGGATGGGAAAGATGATGACAATAAAGGAGTAACCATTATACCACAAGAAAAGATTCAGACCGTTCAACTCCGAACGAATGATGACGAAGTAATCCAACAGATCAGAGATCTCGTGCATAGATTAAAAGAAACTGAAGTACAAAACCTTGAAAAGCGACAAGAAGTCCATATGGAGCAAGAAGATTTGCTAGTGGATGAAAAGGGAAGGATCTTTGTGCCAGATGATGAAGAACTCCAAATGGAGATAATACACCTTCATCACGATACCCCCGTAGCTGGACACCCAGGAGGAGAGAAAACCCTAGAATTAATATGGAGAAGTTATACCTGGCCCGGACTGCCAACAAAAGTGAAAGACTACATCGCTAGATGCGACCTATGTGCTCGACACAAAGGAGCGAACACCCTGCCAGCCAGAAAGCTATTACTGCTCCCCATACCCGAAAAGCCATGGAATGACATCACTGCTGACTTCATCACTGACCTACCAAAGAGTCAAGGGCTAGATGCCATCTTGGTGGTCATGGATTGATTCTTGAAGGAAGTGGAATTCATCCCATGTAAGAAAACTGTCACAGCGCTGCAGACTGCCCACCTCTATCTAGACCATGTCTGGAAAATGCACGGCCTCCCACACATGATCACATCAGATCACGGACCACAATTCGCATCACAAGTGATGATGGACTTGTGCCAGAGATTAGGAATTAAACCCAAACTCTCCACCACCTTCCACCCCCAAATGGACAGACAAACAGAACAGATCAATCAGGACCTACAGCAATATCTCCGACTCTTCTGTTTTTTCCAACAGTCAAAATGGACTGAATGGCTAGCGATCACACAATTCTCATACAATAGTAAAGCTCAGACCTCCACAGGGACATCACCCTTCAGCATAATGCACACCTATCAGCCATGCATGGGCTTTGAACGAAGTGCAACAAAGGCGCCTGCAGCTGAAGAATTCTCGGAGCATATAAAGAAAGTGTGGGACCAAACCCAAGAAAACCTAGTGAAAGCTCAACGCCATATGAGAGAACATGCTGATCACCATAGATCAGATGTGCCACCTTACCAGATCGGAGATCAGGTTTGGTTGTTGACAGAAAATCTAAAGCTGACCAGAGCATCAAAGAAGCTCATGGAATGATGGGTAGGACCCTATAGCATCATCTGCCTAGCCGGACTGAATGCAGTAGAACTGTGTCTACCCCGATCCATGAGGATTCACCCTATAGTCAATATCTCCCACGTTAAACCTTATAGAGAGAGGTTACCCGGACAACCGGTGACCAAACCTGGACCAGTGCTAGTCACTGAAGAGTGTGAGAATGAATGGGAAGTCAAAAAGATAGTGGATAGCAGATGGGTCTGCAATCACCTCCAATTCCTGGTGCATTGGAAGGGTTACCCTGAGGAAGAACGAACTTGGGAGCTGGAATCCAATCTCGACCATGTGAAGCAAGCCATTGCAGACTTCTACCAGAATTTGCTGAGCACACCGAGGAAGCTCTGCATCGCAGTTCCTGACTTCTTTAATCTATTTAAACATTGTGGATCACCTATTCCAGAAAAGCCACCGCATCAGCTTCCTTTTGATTGCCTAGATCATCCTTGAAGCTTCGCTCCAGGGGTGTGCCTGAGTTACCAATGCTCTTATTGTAGATTGAGCCTTGCTCTCACAATGGACCACATCCACTCTCGCATCACCTCCACTTGCATCACGCTTGCCTGTGTTGCTCACCTACGCTTCTGTTCCCCTATCTACCTTTCCACTCCGCCTTCTATGCCACCCGATAATATTATTGAAAATGTTGAAACTACAGAGGACCCCACAGCCATATGGGATAATGAGTGGGACCCCTCACACCCTCTTGGAAACCATGTGGAACATTGGATTTTCCTTTGGAATAACAGTTCGGATGTCCATAGCATTCCAAACACCACGTCGGTTTGGAGTGATGAGTTGAACGAGGAGCCAGACTCCATCCTGGACCTTGAGAGCATACCGGACCCTGAGGACCCCAGGTGGACACCAGACAATTGGCCTGGCCCATGGGAACTGGCCAGTGAGCCGATGCACCTGTGGCTTCCAGGTGGAATGCCAGAACCAGAAGTCGACGCCACCATCCCCATCCCAGACCCTCTTCCCTCTGTTCGCCCGAACGCATACCTTTGGCCCACGCCCTATCATTGGCTGGACATTGGTCCCTCCTCACATTACCGTCCGTTAGTCACTCAGTGGCCACCGCACATGAACATGTCCTCCAAACAGCATGGGTATTTCACATGGTATTTGGCCCACTTGACTTGGCCCGACGAGCCGCCGGAAGGTGAGGAATAGCTGTCAGGATGCCAGCTCATAGGGAGGGGGTAGTGTAATGTTTCCCTATTTTTCTATCTATTTTCTGACACTTAGTGGACACTTACCTAGTTTTCTTTCTATTTTCTTTCTTGTTTGCCTCTTAGCTAAGGGGTTAGCAGACTAGGACTCGAGGATGGATCTCGGTCAGTCCAGACCAAGGATGCATGGCTCAAGGCTATGCAGACCCTTGATGTCACAATCCTAGAACGTGATAGCGGGCTGTGCATGGCTGTATGCTGCCAGCGCACACACATCCCAAAATAGCCCCTATGACTTGGACTGACTCACGAGGACTCATCCACTTGTCCTAACACGTACGTCTCTGCCCCAGTGCTTGGCCTCATGTACCAATGGCACTATTCATGTAGTATAGCCTTGCTAGCATGGACCAGGCACAGCCTTGTATAGTAGAGTATAAATACCAGGCTCGAAGCGAGACAAGGCCCCAGTCTTGTTCTTCTTTGATATTTCCCTCTCTTACCCATCGCTCGAACGCCCCGCCTCAAGTGTCCAGCTCTTAAGTGAGTTAGGTTGTTTCACTTCTTGTCTACCTGTTGTTTCTTGCACATCTCTAGCAAGCGCTGGGTGTCCTCCAGTTCCATTTGATTTAGCTGATGCAGATATGGCTCCTTACATTCCAGGGGGCATCTCATCATTCGGACTGTCTGCTTTTCCCAATCTATATCCAGGTTATGCTGCTTTAGCCACATGAATCTGAGGATCATCTTATTCTTTCTGAGGTTGGCTATCTTGGCTCTCATCTTTTCTCAATGTCTGTTGTATTCCATCATGATGGTGGCATAGTGCTTCAACATTCCAGCACTGTTCTTTGTTCCATCCACATTAAATAACAGTATTGGTCGTAGGAGCAGCTTTAGTGGGATTTTATTTTCTTCAGCCCATTTCTGGTCTAGGAATGTGACATGTGATCCAGAGTCCAATAGCACTCAGATCTTGAACTCTTTTCTGTTTTCTGTGATTATGGTGATCAGTACCTCTATTTCTTTTTTTGGTTTCAGTTCTTCCTCTATCTGAATTTCTTTGGTGATTGTGGCAAGGTGGCGCATGTCTATATCCATTGGCTGAATATTACAGAGTCTTTCTTGGATTACTGCTGGCATAGATTCATATCTGTTTGGGATTAACCTTATTGTGTGATCATCTGAGCTTCATTTGGCAGCCTGATCACTCAGCCCTTTGAGACTGCTCAAGCGTTTTCTGAACTTGATGGCATAGAGCAGAATAACGCTCATACTTGTTCCATTGTCATTTCTTTGCAGGCTTGGGGAATCTCTTCTTCATCTTCCCACAAGGTTGCTCCTTCTTCATTCATGGCTCTACTAGAGTGGACTTTGGCCCTAATGTAATTGGGTTTATGTTTCCCTTTTGTCCAGGAACAATCAGGGCATTTCATTGATGCCTGCTGGCACTCTTTCACAAAGTGTCCAGGCTTTCCACAATTAAAGCATGTCGAAATTTTAGTGCATGTCTTCTTAAACTTCTTGCTTACACATGCCTTTCCTTTTCAAATCATGGCTGCTTCTCTTTCTTCTTTGGGTTCCTCTGGTTCCAATTCCATTTCCATGCAATCTACATCCATGGCAAAGGGATCTCATCTAGTAGTGGTCCTGTTATGGATAAAGGATAGGAGTTGCCTTCTGGTTCTGATAACTTGGCACTTTTCCAAGTAGTCTGGAACTGTCATGGGTCTAGGTCCTTCCATAAGGATCCTATTGATGATCTTTTGATCCACGTTCTTTTCAATAATGGAAATGAGATGAGATGTATCCATTCCTGTTTGTGGTTTATATTTCATGAACTTGATGATCCAGTCATCAATTGGCGTCTTTCCTTGCCAAAGGGCTTGGAGTTTTGCTCTAGCCCATTCCTGTTGGTTCATGGATCTAAACAGCGCTTTGATCTCCATTACAAGGGTTCCCCAAGTATAGGTTCCTCCTGCTGAAATGAGATCCAGCTTTGTTTGTACAAAGCCTCCTGCCTTTTGTCCTTCTAATCATGAGAGGACCATGATAATGGCTTTCTGGCTGGAGGGTGGAAATACTGTGGTGTTTTCATGTAACCATGCTTGGATCTTTGTCCACCATTCTTCAAACTTTGCCTGAGATCCGTTATAGGTTCCAGGATCTACAAAAGCCTTACTAAGTTTAGGGGCTGTGGTGGGATTTGCTGCTGATAATGCCTGCAGGGCGGTGATTTGAGTAGTTGCTTGATTGATCTGATTTTCCAAAGTGGCAATAGTTGCTGCTTGTCTTCAAGTAGTGGTTGTGCTCTGCATATCATTGTGTTGTTCTGTTAGATGATCAAAGAGATTCAACAGGTCATTGGCTAGTGTGGCATTAATCTGGATTGCCTGAAGATTGGCAACAAATGCCTGCCTGTTGAAGGGATGACTCATCACTGTCTATGAGGAAGTGTGAGTGTGGGTATGGGATTGGCCTATAAGGGGTTTGATCTGAGATCTGATCATCAAGCTCCCTAAGGTGTGTCAACAGCCTATCAGTGCTTTCCTCCATTCTTTGTGATGCGGCCCTGGCTAAGAGAGTCCTTTCCCTAGCAATAAGATAATGATGGCAGAAGTTTCTCCTTCTTTCTGCAGGGCTCTGTCCAATAGTGTATCAAGGGGTACTTTCAATTTGTTCATCTTGTGGCACTAGATGTGGGTATGCCTCATGGTATGTGAGTGTTTTGGAGTCTGAACTTTCTTCATTCTCTCTCCTCTCAATTTGGTCTAAGCATTCCTGATCTGCTTTGATAATAGACAGTGGCACTTCTTTGACTTCTTCAATTACTTCTGTTAATCTGATTGGGTTTTCTTTAGCTTCTGGTCTAGGCTCTTTGACAATTTGTTCTATTGATACAAACAGTAGCCTAATATGGAAGGAAATGACAAGGGCACCTAAGTGCTGAGCAGGGTCAGAGAGGAGTAATGATGTCCACAGCAATAGGTGCATGAGGACAAAACCAATGGAGATAAGGAGGAGAATTAGGAGGGCTGAGAGTAGCAGTTCTCTGTCTAATGTGAATTCTCTCTGCAATGTTCACACATTCTGCCTGTACTCATTCTCAGAGTTCTGCAGCTCTAGTGGTGTTCCAGTCTCTCTCCTCAGCAAGGTGTATCCCCTCCTGAATAAGATTGTTGATCTCCTGTTGTAATCTCTTGCAAGTCACATGTCTATATCCACTTGCCTCAGTTGTTGATCCACGCTGGTGGCAGCTGGTTACTCTGGTCCAGTCTACTGGTTCTGCAAGTGGCAGTGCTGGACAATCTGGGGTAGATGGGTGATAGGGTGGGGTTCTGACTTCATGCTTATAAGGCTCTATGATGTCCCCTTAGAGACTAGCCTTGGTTGGTATGAGGGTGGATGGCGAGTTGTCCAGTCCAAGTGTGCTATGGTCTCATATGGTTCTAAGCCCTTCATCTAAACTTGTACAGTAATCGGATAACTCTTCCAATCCTTCTGATCTCCTTTCTTCTACCAGCCTTTCTTCTTTCAATTCTGGGTAGAGAAGCTATTTGAACTTTGTGAGTTCCTAATGCAATTCCCCTATGGATAAGGCGGAATGCCATTACTATACCTGTAGGTCCTCTTCGTCTTCTTCTTTAATCTCCGTTGGCCAATCAGGGACCAAATCCTCAAGGGTTATGGTGGATGGTCCAGCCCTTGCTACTGGGTCTGGGAAACCTCTGATGCCTGCAAGGGAATACTCAAGGAGATCTTCAACATGGTAGTACAACACTTGACTGGTGTTAGTACTCTAAGAGGGCTATGGGGAGTGGCCTACTGGTGAATCCGGATTTCTTTAGTTGACTTGGTGGTTCTTCCAGCAGGTAGCTAGTCCGGCAGGTAAGGTCAGTCTTGTTCTAATGAAACGACCTAACTCACTTAAGAGCTGGATGCTTGAGAGAGGGTGTTCGAGTGTGAAAGTGAGTGAGGGAAAACTCTGAAGAGAACAAGACTGGTGGGTCTTGTTGCTTTGGGCTTGTATTTATACTCTACTGTACAAGGCTGTGCCTGGTCCATGCTATTGAGGCTATACATGAGGGTATACTGCTATAGGTACATGAGGCTAAGCATCAGGGCAGAGATGCATGCTTTAGGATGAGGGATGAGTCATGTCAAGTCAGTCCAAGTCATAGGGGCTATTTCGGGATGCACAGGCATAGGGCCTGTTCATCACCAATCACTGCCCTACAATGTTCCAGGGTTATGATGTCAAGGGTCCTGCATAGCCTTGAGCCATGCTGCCCTATGTCTGGACTGACCTAGACTAGTCCTCGAGTTGCTATCTGCTAACCCCTTAGCTAAGAGGTGAACAAGAAGAAAAATAGAAAAGAAACTAAGTAGGTGTCTGTTAAATAGCTGGAAAATAAAGGAAATGTTACAAACAGCACAGGAATGCTAAAGTACTTCGCTGACATCATCATGTGGTATGAAGGGCATAAAGAGAAGATGAGAACTAAGATAGCCAACCTTGGAAAGAATAGAGTGATCCTCAGATTTATGTGGCTAAAGCACCATAATCCTGAGATAGATTGGGAAAAGCAAATGGTTTGGATGATGCGATGTCCAACTGAATGCCAGAACCCTTTCCTCCATCATTTAAACCAGATAGAACAAGAAGAAGCCCAGCTTGCTGCAGAAATGCATAAGGAACAACAAGTAGACAAGAAGCTTGCAGATCTCATGGATAAGAATAAGTCACTGGAGGAATTAGTGCTGAAAGAATACCACAAGTGTAACAAATCCCTAAGATGGGTGTACATTTCATTTTTCCATCATTCTTGGTTGCAGGTCATAGCCACAGCATAGCCACAGGGTCTCACAAGTCATCACAAGTCATAATGAGTCATGACCTCGATCGAGTCACATCAAGTCACAATAAGTTATACCGAGTCATACCAGAGTCAGTAGGAGTCACTCTTGGTCACTCTGACTCACATGCCTCATGCAGCAGGCACTGCACACAGCACTGCACAGGATGCACAGGATAGCACAGCCAGATACAGGATTTGCCTTGCAGCTACATCATGTTGATCCTAGAACAGCCTCATAGAGGAGGCACTGTCATATCTTATCCTATAGCAATATGGACGCTTCACAGCCCTTTCTGCCTCATGTACCAATAGCT